>PVKM010019900.1:0-23770 GCA_004027735.1 Carollia perspicillata | reverse complement strand
TCGCCATCTTCCTCTCCCCTCATGAAAGTTTTCTATGATTTGCCTACTCATGTATCTAATCCTAAACCAAATTAAATTCCTGGGTATAATAAAATGCATATCTCAAAATATTTAATACATTGTGAACTGTACTGGAAACATAATTTACTTATAATAGAATTTCACAGTTAAAAAGGAAATATCTAGATTCTAGGGATACATTATATAAAATTTATTTATAATAATTTCTATATCGCATCATTATTTCAAATAACCTTTTTAAAAATTAAAATGCCCTGGCTGGTGTAACTCAGTGGATTGAACACAGGTTGCAAACCAAAGGGTTGCTGGTTCGATTC
The DNA here is from genome assembly GCA_004027735.1 of Carollia perspicillata. Classification (NCBI taxonomy): domain Eukaryota; kingdom Metazoa; phylum Chordata; class Mammalia; order Chiroptera; family Phyllostomidae; genus Carollia; species Carollia perspicillata. Next base: position 23,432 of record PVKM010019900.1, on the reverse strand, counting down.
CCAGTCAGGGCACGTGCCTTGGTTGCAGGCCAGGTCCTTAGTAGGGGCGACGTGAGAGACAACCACACTTTGTTGTTTCTCTTCCTCTCTTTCTCCCTCCCTTTTCCTCTTTCTAAAAAATAAATGAATAAAATCTTTAAAAAAAATAAAATGGCAAATTATTAACATCGATTTACTTTTTTCATGTTAATCTGATGGACTACGTCTTTATTTACCCAATTCATTTTTAAAGTGATAAATATAAATATATTTTTCTGTATACAAAAGATTAAGAAAGATTAATCATAATTTTCCAAATTGGAAATATCAGTATTAATATTTTATAAATATTTTCATTACTTTAGGTGTATAAAAGTACCTCATATTTCAGATGTAAACATTATGCATAGAGTATTTTGCCACATATTTTCCACTCAGTATAACAGGATGAACATTTTTTCTACACTATCATACGTTATTTTGCAACAGTATTTTAAATAACTGCACAGCATTCCATTATATAGATATAGGACAATTTATTTAAGCAGTTCCTCACTCTTATATACACATTTCTCATATTTGAATTACCACTTTCAGAACAATAAAATGTAGATAAAAATCATATCTTAATTCCTTATTGAAAAAATAACACAATAATGATAAAAGTCCCTGGTGAGTGCCTAGTTTAGATGGGTTTTCATATCTACATGTACTATATTATTCTCTGAATATCACTTATTTCCTGTTCTCAAATTATTGCAATAATTTTACGCATCATTGTTCAAAGATGGCATCGCACACATGTGCACACATACGTGCACACATGCACACACACACAGACACACCCATCTCTATGTCCTTGACCTGAGGGATTAATATTCCAGATGATGGTATCAAGGTCGTTGTCACAAGAAATTAAGGATCTTCGGATGTTTTGTTTGGCCAGTTCTGTGATTGACCAGGAAAATGTTAATCTAGTTTAGATTCCTGTGTAGTGGTATTTTAAACATTAATATAAATTCTGATGTCCACTTGCCTGGGGTGGTGTCTTAATAAGACTTTTTTGAAGTTATAACCATATCATCAATATTTTATATTGACACCTTGTCTGGCATGATTGAAGAGCCACCATTAATGCTATAAAAAACTCAAGTACCACATTTTACTAACTAACATGCATATTTTCTTCACACTTTAACTTTTCAAATTAAGGAGGTATTATAATCAATGGTCTGTCTTTTTTGTACCTTTTCCGTTATCATTTATGACCTTTATAGCCTCTTCTGCCACCACCCACTTTTCTCCCCCACCACAATCACCACTGTTGTCCATGTCTGTGAGTCCTTTTTCCTTTTTGTTCAATTCCTCCACCCTCTAACCACCCCCCAACCCAGACCTGTCAGCCTGTTCTCCATCTATGAGTCTGTCTCTATTTTGTTTGTTCAGTTTGTTCATTAGATTGTGTCTTAATATAGTAGGTGGAAATTTAACCTTCTTCATATGTAAAATAACAGCACATCTCATAATGAATGGCTTCTTACATTCTTTAACTTACAGTCTATGGGTAACAAATGTGGTGAGGACCATTTGGCATGGCTTCCCATAATCCCCAAATCCTCGTGACCATACACCAGGTGATCCACTCCCCTTGAGTGTGGCCTGGACCTACACAGAGCACTGTGGGAGTCCTGGATGTGGCTCTGCCTTGCTGACCATTGCTGCCTGGCTCCTCTTACTGCTTGTGCCGATGGGGAGGACAGCCTAACGAGGAACCACAAGTGGCCTCTGGCCCAAGTTCATCGAGAACCTTAAGGGAGTGATAATTTCGGAAGATAGCTATCTCTGTCAAATTAGAAATATCCAAAATGCCCACCAATGGTTGAATGGATATATACACTTTGAATCTCTTATACAACATAGACCACATCAGTGAAAATGACTGAATTCCTGCTACATACAACAATATGGGTGTGTCTCACAAACAAGCCCCCATCAGCAGTCTGCCAAGTTCTCTCATATTTCACTCAAACTGTACTCACTGCTGCAAGCTCTTGTTCCATTTCTAAAGTACATTTTTAAGATCTATAATACAGTATAATATTCATATAATATTTCCCACACTTTAACTGTATTAGTATAAGTTCTATATATATATACACCAGAAACATCTAATTAAAACTCAATGATCTAACAAGTAATAAAATATCAAATCTAAGTGCTAACATGCTAATAATTACATTAAGAATAAGCTGTCTAGACACACAGAGATTGTAAGAATGAATTAAACAAATGAATGAAACAACTCTATGGTGTCTATACAAAACTCATTTCAAATACAATTATACATGTAAGAAAAAAAGAAGAGGATTTAAAAAGATACGTGCCCTGGCCAGTGGGTCAGATGGCTGAGCCCTGTCCTGCAAACTGGAAGGTCGTGATTTCAATTCCTGGTCAGAACACATGCCTAGGTTGCACGTTTGGTCCCTGGTCGGGGCATGTGCAGGAGGCAAATGATCGATGTTTCTCTCTCACATCAAATTTTCTTTCCCTCTCTATCCCCTTCTCTTCCCCTGTCTCTAGAATCAATAAAAGAAAAAAAAATAAGATATATCACAAAAAACTAACCAAAAGCAGAAATGCAAAGCAATGAGGCTTCGGACAAAAAAAGTTCCAGGAAAAGAGTATACGCATAGAAGCTTTATTAATCATAGTAAAAAAACTAAATAAAAAAATCCCTCGTATCTATCAATAGATGAATGTGTAAACAAACTTTGATATTGTTCTACAGTGGAATGCTATCCTATAACAAATAGAAAGAAATGTGTGACATATGCGAGAACATGGATGAATCACTAAATATGCTGAGCAAGGAGCCTTACACATGATAGAATATATGGTCCCATTCCATTTTCACAAAATTCTAAATAAGCAAAACTGATCCTGGAAAATAAATCTGAACAATCATTGTCCATTTGCATGAAGCAGAAGTGAATATTGACTGGGTAAGGGCATAGGGAGACTTACTGTGGTAAGATTAATGTTCTATATTTTGATAGGGGTTTGGGTTACAGTGTGTACATTTAAAAAAGCTCACCAAATAGAAACTTAGCATTTATTTGTGTGTTTCATTGTGTATAAATCTTACATATCTGTAAACATATTGAAATCCAGTTAATGGTATACAAGTTTAAGCATTTACAGGCTGTGTACAGATGTCTTCAATTTACTTCAAAGTGCTTCAAAACCAGATTAAATGATGAATATGTGGATAGACAGATATAGATAGATAGATAGATAGATAGATAGATAGATATGGTAATAGCAAAATCTAGGTGGTGAATATTTGAGTATTCATTAAAAACATCTTTAATTTTCCATGTGTTTAAACATTTTCATCATAAGATCTTGAAAAAAATAATTCTACAGATGTCATTTTCCCACCAAAACAGAAAATAGGCCATGAAGAAATTACTTTAAATCAACTCATTCCTCCTCAATAAGGTCACTGAGTCCATTGTTAGTCACTTTATATTTTTATATTTTAAATTTATGACTCTTCTTATTTCTCCTAATGCTTCAAGCCACCAGTGAAATTATATTCCCTCAAAGATTCTGATATCCCAACAGACTTCAGACTATCAAGCTTAATTGTTTGGAAGGCGAGGCTCCTCTTACTGACCGACCTACATTTATGTGCGATGTGTACATGGGGGGAGTACACAAACATCAATAATCCACCATCAGGAGGCACATTTTAATAACTGCAGTTAAGGAAGCAAAGGTTCACAGGGTCTGCTCCCAGCAGGTTCCTTACTCACTGTGGGGTCTTAGCTAAAATTCTTAAACCCTAAGTCAAACAAAGAGACTACTGCCTTACCGCAGTCCTGTACGATTATTCTTGTAATTTTCTGTAACTATCTGTCTTCTCCATCTAAGATGTCCCCAGCTAGTTTATAGTATACATGAGCATAGTGCACATGACTATATACATAGTATACTTTGATTACCTTGGAATCAAAGTTAAAATGTTTTCTACAACTGGATAGAAAAGGTAGCATTTAAGGCATATTCTTTGAAGTTGAGTTGAGGTAGGAAGTTCTGAAAAGGACAGTTTAGGAGGACATATAGCAAGGAAATGAGGTGTAGAGAACTAGAGAATAATAGATTGATCCTGGGAAATGCCATCATTCAAATTTGCTCAATAAAAAATCCATAAATACGGTCCGTGGGCTTCATTCCTGAATCATCTCAGCCTGCTCCCACACAGCCACACTAACACTGGGGGATTAGCAGGTTTAATTTGAATTTCAGATGTTATGAATATTCACTAAGGAAGTTCACTGCTATGGGCACTGAGAAGCAGAGCTTCGATTGTCTTAAGGGGGAGGGGGCGATTCTGTATACAATATGACATTTGCCCCTCTAGCCTGCCTGTCAGCCTAAGCATCACTATAGTCCTGTCTCAGTCCTGTGGACAGGCGCAGGGCTGTAAGGAAAAAAAAAATCAAATTTTAAAAGTCTGTATTAGTTTGCTATGGCTGCTGTAACAGATTATGATAGACTGGATAGTCTCAACAACAGATGCTTATTTCCCCACAGTTCTGAAGGCTGGAAATCCACTCTGCGTTGGCAGAATTGGTTTCTTCTGAGATGTCTCTCCTTGGTTTTTTGATGGGCATCTTCTCCGTGTCTTCATATAGTTTTCTCTCCGTGGGTGTCTGTGTCCAGAGTGGCTCATTTCATAGATTACCAGTTACACTGAATTAGGGTCCACTCTAATGTATTCGCTTTACGTTAATCACCTCCATAAAGACCCTATCTCTAAATATAGTCACATCCTGAGGTCCTGGGGGTTAGGACTTCAACAAAAGAATTTGGTGGAGGGACACAATTTGGCCCATACTAAGTCCTATTCTTCAAAATATTGTGAAATTTCTGAGACAAGAATGTATCTGTTTAATAAATGGTACTATGCAGGGACAGGAGGGATGCTTTTGTACTTTGCAACAGGGCATTAGGGTTCACACACCTGACAATCTTGAATGGGCAGGACTGCCTCACCTTGGGAAAGGGAAACTATGGGGGGAAAGTTAAAACCTTCACGTTGGGGGCAACTACAGACTGCTCGAGTTTCTGAGGGGTTGGCAGGAAATGGGTGGAAACGACTGAGATTCCATGAGGACAAAGGCAGCAAAGCTGTGGTGACCTTTGTAATCAGAGTCCCAAGGCTCCTAATTTCTCTGCTGAGAGAATGAGAACCCAACTTCCACTTTGGGGGCGTTTAAATAGAAAACATGCAGACACAGTCCTGTAAATACGAACTGACTGGAAAGAGAGGAGCCAGGAGAGAGCAACAATTAGCTGCCTAAAGACGGAGCCGGAAAGGGAGGAAGCCACAGCTCTGATGACACAGGGGCCCGCTGAGGGAGAGAAAGGGGCCCTTTGTGGGGGCAGGGCTGAGACCAGCAACGGAGCCCCCACCTGCAGCGCCTGCCCACATAGTAACTCTCCAGCCTGGGACACAAACGGCAGAGGACTGGATTAGTAAACTGTCACAAGATAAAAGCATACAAGTGAATACTGTGATAAAGCACATCAAAGTTTTTAGAAATCTTCAGAGTTACTGTTTCTTGAAAACTGCTGGAAAACTGCAACACCTACAGACTTAAAAGTAAAAATTAAATTTAAAGATCATCACATTTGATGGCAAAGAATACTTTATTTATATAAAGCTTTGGATGAACCTACTATGAATGAGGGAGATAATTATAAAGTTAATTGCGGTGTTATCATGATACAGTGATCGCCATAAATTGGTGTTTGGAATTGGATAGAAATCATGAATTTACTTTCGGGTTCTTGCACCACATCCACAAGTTACAGAAGAACTAGAGGAAGCATTCAAGCACGGTCATATACATTTACACTTAAAATCAAGGCAGTTCACACAAGAACCTGCACATGGACGCTCATAGTGGCTTTATTTGCAATCGCTAGGACTTGGGAGCACCCAAAATGTCTTTCAGTAGGTGAACGGATAAATAAACGGTGGTACGTCCAGACAATTCCCGTTCGTCAGTACTAAATTCAAATGAGCTATCAAGTGATGAAAAGACATGGAGGAAACTGAAAATGCTTATCAGTAAGAGGAAAATGCCATTCTGAAAAGGCCGCATACTGTGTGATTTCAAGCAGGTAACTTGCTGAAAATGAAAGCAGGAAACTCATCAGTGACTTCCCGAGACTGGAGGGAGGAGAGGCGAATCGATGGAGCACAGGGGTCTTTTTACCAACTATGTGAGAAAAATAAAAAGCAGAGAATGTTTCCAGATAAGTACTTCTGGCTTCCATTTCTATCCAAATTGCTGCCCTAAGCCTCTCCTGTACAGAAATTCTAGAACCTTCCCTGGGAAGAAGGATGAAAGCAGATTGTGCTGTTCTCTGGGAGAAAAGTCTGCCCCCAGTGTTCTGTGCTGCGGAGGATTCTGGGGCCAGGTCCAGAGGAGGAAATTTGTTCACAGCATGGTGACCCCGTGCCTCGTTGGCAATCCTACAGAGATGGAGGTCTCAACATGCCCATCCCACGTTTACTCAGCAGAGGCTGGTCTTCCTCCCAGACGTGATTTGGCAGTCTTCTCACAATTTCCTGGGCTCTCTGCAGACATAACTGCTGCTCTGTTCTCTGCATTGGATGATTAACTTCAGATTTTTAGCCAAGGAGTTCCAATGCCTTCCTTTGACTATACACCAGACATAATTTACTTGTTACAATCCTCTCTTATCATCCCTCATTATCTTCTTTAGCTTTGATTTATGACATGAAGGATATGATTATATCTCTTATAAAGGTCTCTAAACAGATACAGAGTCTCTCCACTTAATAATAAGTTTAAGGCTCAGTTTTTGTTAAGACAAAGTTTATGTGACATGATCTAAACAGATGTGGGTTGCTGGGAGAAGGTTTTCTTCCTGCGAAGGAAATACATGTTATGGGCCGGTAGCCATCTCTTCAGCATTCCGCCTCCATGTCGAGGAGTGACGTCTGTGGTTACTCAATTTGGGAGAGTAACCGTGCAAGCTCAGCTCTGTCCTTCTCTGCCTTGGGAGTGGAACAGCCGAGGCCACCCGAGTCCAAGGCTGACACCAGATGGGAACATATGTTCATTTTCGAATTCACTGAGCTCTCATGTAAGCTACATCCTCCACTATTTTAACCACTGATTTGATATTTTAAACTTTCTTAATTTTGTTCGTGGCAGAGGCAGGTGAGTAGAGGGGTGCTATTTCTTGGGTATGTGGGATAGCCCAATGTGTGACCATTCAAGACTACAGTGTCTCTATTCATCAAGATTAATATTACCTCCAATTGCATGGTTCTCAGGATTATTTACATGGGAATTTGTAATTCACATTCATCCCAAGAAACCCCTGAGAATGTTTCTAAGGCTAGTTAGTGTTTGAAGATTGCACAACATAGTGATTCTTTCTGGACGATTTGATTATAGAGAATGTGTGTATCTCAGCAGTGTTGCCCCTGGGTCTTTCCTGCTTTCAAGGTGTCTAGCAGAAATCTATGAAGAAGGACCTGCTATTTGTGAACTGGCAATTTCTGGGTTCATGTGGGTGTGGTGACCTGTATATCACCCCCCAGGGAGCTGTTCCACGGCTTTGAGATTGTCATTATTACATTTTTCTCATCCTGGTATTTCAGAATGAATATGTTCCTCATTTAAACACCAACTAGTTACAGTGCCACAAATGAACAGAAAGCTAAGAGGAAAAAGAAAAACCACAATGACCCTGAGAAAGGATGGGTCATGAAATAATGCTTTTGATGAACTGTAGAGCAGTCTTGGCAGACAACAATATCATGATTGATGTTTCACTTGTTTCTGCAGTTATACTGTTTTTATTAATATTTTGAAAATGTTGATGTATTTTCAGTGAAATTTATCCTCAATATAGTATAAATGGCACATTCAAAGGTAGCGCCTAGATTTGGGAGACTCATGGGTGTGGAAAACTCATCTCTGCAACTGAAACCAGCAGAATTCTAAGGTTGACGAAGGTGATGAGCCAGAGATCACAGAGATTTTCCTGAGAGGTAGTTTCACATTTGCTAATGAAACTTGATGTCTTGTAATTTGGGAGCACAAAATGGTTTTTAAAACACATTACATTCTTGTGTTAGTTTCCTGGTGACATGTATCCAGTTAACAAAATCACCATGGTTTACCTGGATCCTCTGTTCATGGTCTCTCCAGGCTGCAATTATAACATCTGCTGGGCTGCATTCTCATTGGAGGCTCGACTGGCACAGGATCCTTGTCACCACATTCAAATTGGCAGAGCTCGTCTTCTTGGATTTTGTGACTACAGGCCCTGGCCTCCTGGCTGTTGGGTGGAGCCATTCCCCACACTCCAGAGGCCACACACAGTTCTCTGCTACACAGCCCTCTCCATCAGAGGTCATGGCATGGCCATTTCCTTCTTCCAGACCAGGAAGAAATCTTCTAGTTCCTCATACCATCTCAGTTCTCTTTTAAATACTTTTACCTGATTAAATAAGACCAATGCAAATAGTGTCCCTTTTCTTAATCTAAAAAGTCAGCTAATTCGTGATCTTAATTCAAAAAATCAGCTAATATGTGGCCATCATTATCTGCAAAATCCTATCAATTTTGCCTTAAAATGTAACTTAGTGAAGGGAGGGAAAACTTTTCATTTTTCCAAATAATGTAACCTAATCAAAGGAGTGACAGTCATCATATTTGTCCTATTCTATTGCTTAGTAACAGGTCACAATTTCTGTCACACTTAAGAGGAGATGATTATCCAAAGGCCTGAATCCTTGAGAATTACCTTAGAGTGTGTCTGCCATCATTTTTAATAGTTTACCATATTTTCTTTAATTTGCTATGTGGCCAATTGAATATATTTTAGTTCCTTTCAGATTTGCCTAGTCTATCAAAGAGAAATGAGGATTTCACTCAAGAAAATTTGCACTGGTTATCTGGACAGATAAATGCTCATTATGTTTTCCTGCATTAATGGACATATAAAAAAGTCACTTTCCTCCACTTTAACTTTCTGTTCACCAAACAACCCATGCATTTACAGTTTTTAAAGTACTGAATGAATATATCCATTACAGAGACTGTTCTGAGAAAATTATAATAATGCCAGCCCTCACCCTTTTCTAAATGACTGATTTGTCACTCTGCTTTCCCTCCATTTTGAAATTTTGTTAATTGGTGAGATATTCCCACCATGCTTGATCAACTGGGGAGAGCTGATCAAGCTCTTCCCGTAGAAACACACATAAAGCGCGTTCATTGGATCACGCCACATGAAGTGGCCTGTGAAATTTCTTCTTCAGCATCACTCTATCTGCAGTACCTCCCTTGGGCATCAACATGATCTGTGTGGTTTTTTGTCAATGCAGGTCTAGAACCCAGATTCTTCTGGTAAGGTGATGGTCTCTCAATGAGACCCTTTAGCAATGGGAAAAGCTCCCAATACAGAACACTTTCTAGATTGTGATAAATGAGGGAAATTGGCATAAAGGCAGACACCTAAAGCAGACCAAAGTTCTTAAGGCACAAATGGAATGTTTTTCTCTGTCCTGCTTCTGTTGCCCAAGAGTATTGTGCTAAATTAAATAAGACAGACAGAGCAAAACACATGCCATATGATTTCACTTATGTAGAATCTAATGAACAAAATAAACTAACAAAATACACACAGACTAAAAGATATAGGGAATAGATTGACAGCTGTCAGAGGAGAGGGGGCTGGGGAGAAAAGGTGAAGGGAATTAAGAAGAAACAGCCGTAAACAACAATACAGTGAGTACCAGAGGGTAAGGAAGATTGGGGAGGTAAAAGAAGATAAAGGGGAAATAAACAGTGAAAAAAGGAGGCTTGACTTTGGATGGTGAACATACAATACAGTATACAGATAATGTATTATAGAGTTATAGACTTGAAACCTGTATAATTTTACTAACCAACATCACTACAATAAATTCAATAAAGTTTAAAAAAGAACAAGAGGGATAATACTTCCCTCTGATCCCCAGAGTTGTCACCAAGTGTGCTGTGGCAACCTTCAAATTCTTCAAAAACTTTTCTACTCTTTCCTTGTTGCTGCTGCACACAGTAGGTCCCCTTCTGGGAAGTCATGAATTTAGAGGAATAATACTCAATGTCTGCCTTCTCTGCAGGGTAGCGGCTGCCTAACAAAATCCTGGTGATGGCTTTTTTGACTCAGAATCTTAATTTCTATCCCAGCACTTCCCACCTACACACAGCTTCCTGTGGACCTACATTTCCCAGCCAGAAATGCAAATCATTTTAAGGTAAATTGAACAGCTCTATCAAGAGAAACATTCCTAAGGACAACCTCGTCACAAGAAATATTCCTAAGGGTAACCAATATACTAGGAACAGACATTAAGTAGTATTTTTGCAGTTTTTTGTTTAAGACTTTAATACCATGAAAGCGTTCTCTGCTTTTTGTACTTTATCTATGTTGCAAAGCCATAAAATATTAAAAGATTAAACATTCTCCAAATACTATATTGACAGGTGACCACTTTCTAAATAGTTATGATTCTTAACACTCATGTCCATTTACAAAGAAAAAAATAAATTGTATTTTCTAACACTAAGGGAAGTTAACAGTCAAAACCAAAATGGCAGGAAAGAATTTCCATGATACATGAGTTTCCTAGGAGTTTTGAGGTAGAACTAAAATCTTAGTGTGATAAAATACTTAACTCTAGAACTCCAATATTTATTCCAATCAGGATAACAGTTTGAATGTCCAGGGGGTAAGCACAGAATGGCAGCCAGAAGATATTAGTTCCCTGTTTTATTAATTGACATAATAGTATGTCGTAGCCCACCCCTCAGAAAGAACTTGAAATTTTCCACCTACAGTAAGTTACAGGTAAATTTTAAAAATACATGGAACACACGGAAGAGTGTGTGTTCACTTCTGGACAATGACTACCCCCATGGAATATTCACTTCTGGACCTTCCACAAAAAACGTTGGCACAGGTGCAAAAGACTTCCAAGGAAATAGTGTTTTGCACCCTTGCTAAGCATTCACCCTCTCCCGTTCTCTTTTGGAGTACTAATTTTGAACCACTAGTACCCAAAATAGGTTGCATTTGGGAATAGCTTTAATTTAATCTCACATTGCTTAACATGATAATGGAAATGTTACATATCTCTAACAATCTAAATTCAGGTTTTGTTTTGGGCTTTGGAGTCTGATAGTTAGTTAAAGCTTTGTCTGAGGCAGAAGATTCTGTGATTGCTCTCATTGGGCTGAAGAGGCCATGTGCCACACTGAAGAAGGCACAGGGTCAGCCCGAGACAGAAGAGTTTATTAGATGGAATAGAGAGTGCTGCTTCTGCCAGAAGCTTCTGGTGATTTTCTTCAGGCACTGTTCTTGACAATTAACCCAATGATGAACATATATTGGGATCTCATTACTGAATGCCCATTATGTTTATTCTTGCTCTAAAGGCTCCGTAGTGAACAGAAAAGAAATTGATGATATACATACTGATGATTGCAAAAATGATCCCAAAGATAGTGCAGTAATGGACACTTCTGGTTTTTTATTTTTTCTTCCATGTGCTGGGAACATTTTTAGGTGCCTCACACCAATTTTCTGAACTTCTTTTGGGGAAACTACTCCTCTTTTAAAAATAGGGGAAGTGAGGGTCACAGTAAACTTACCCAAATTTCCACATACATAATGTATGACTAAGAAAGCATCACTGTTATATGAATTATTATGATGGTATTATCAACAGGTAACTGGTGTTACTAAGGATGAGAAGAGTACTTGGTGACTTGGAATTAGAATAGAGACATAGAATTGAATCAAATAGTTTATTCTTTCGGGTTGAGATAGAATAGTTTTAATTTTGGATCTGCCCACTTTCTGGGCTGTTCCTCTTCCATATTTCAAACTATTACTCATCCTTCATATCTCAACTCAATGTCATTTCCATCATCTTCACACGTTTAAATTCCCCCAGCCTATTATTGGTTTTGATAAAATTTTCTATTTTTACTTTGAAAAATTAATCCTGACTTTAGTTAGACACATTGCATGGCTATATGTTTCATATGCTTTGCTTTCAGTTCTATTGCAGCATGAGAGGGTATGAGGGGAAAGACCACACCAGCATTGTTGACTGAATGCTTGAGAGGACCTGGCCTACATTGCATTCTCAAGAGTGTTATCTGGGAAGGAAAACTTCCATTTTGTCAAGTGATGATAGAAGCATTGGCTAGTCAAAGTCATGGGGTGGTTCCTTCTTTCGTGGTGGTTTCATCACTTCCTATAAGGCATTTTTCAGCCCCTCCAAAGCCTGATGTAGCTGACAGAGTCAGGAATCTAACCGAACCGTTCAAGTGCAACTCTGTTGTCTGCTGAAGGCTGAACTGCATTCCAGAAGATGAGAGCTGTACTCCCAGTTTTGCTGTGAACTTTTCTGTGGTCCTGAGCAAAGTACTAAACATTTCCAAGCACAATTTCATTCTTTTGGCAAATTGTTGACTTGGTTCCTTAGGGATATAAAAGATTGTAATACATTTCAGATTTTTTTGAAAAAATGTTAGTGAAATGCTAAGCAATTACTTTTTTGTGATGTAATATTGATCACAATCCAGCTATCTTATTGACCAACAACATACTAGTTATTGATGGAAAGTGTCCACATGATGCTAATTCAATTAAACATTGCTATTATTACCCTTATGGTCAAGTTGCTTTGATTGCCAAGACTATTCACTGTTGACAGTTTGAATGCCCTATGCAGTGTTGTCCTGTGAGTGAGTTGCTTAATAACCAAAAACAAGCCAGAGAATGATGGGCTTGATTCTAGTAGGAAGTAAATCATACACTTGAATGCCTCACTAGATTTCTCCTAGGAGTAACAGATTTTAACTATTAAAGTGACCTCTTCCAAACACCAAAAACACACAAAAACTTGCGTGAAGATAGACCTTATGCTTCCCCAAGTCTGGAGGCACACACTGCTTCTATATTTAAGAGTATCATTACTTAGCAAACAGTATGCTAAGTAGATTCAAATTGGATAAAGTAGACTACCTAATTTTACCTGTATTGTCTCATGTAACCAAGTTTGTTAACAGAAAATACAGTGTAAGGAAATCATTGCTAGAATACAAAAAAAGCAAGAAAGTCCAATAATATTATAAGGATATGACCTAATTCCTGGTAAAAAAAAATTCTTGAGATGAACTCTCTCATGTATAATTCAATTGACTTTGATGTTTAGAAAAATCGGATTTATTTTGGTGGATTTTGGCATTAGGACCAAGTCACAGAAATTATAGAGAACCACATATTGATCAATGAAAAGGAAGGCTTTCTAGTTATTGGAATGATCTGAGAATGAGGTGGGCTGGCTCATGGCACAGTGAATTCCTGGTCATGGGGGATATAGGCTTGACAGTCACTGTAAGATAAAAATCACACTGAGGTAGAAGGTTTAAACGAGGATGCCTGGTAACACCACTACCTTCAAGTCTTCTTTTTATATTCTCCCTTGTGTCATTGCAAACTTTGAAAATATCGCAAAATTATGCTTGAGACTTAAAATTTCCATTTTAATACTTATGCCAGAAATTTTAGTATCCACATAATTTAATACTCTAAGCTTCTGACTGATAAAAATATTATATTTTAAACTATCCTCTGGCTTGAAGTTACCTCAAATCGATAGCTGGTAAAGATATTTCATTTTAAATGACATTGAGGTAGAGGAAAAGTGCTAATTATTCTTCATCCAGTCAAAAGAAAATGAAATAGGAATGACTTGTTGGAATTGCAAACCACCAAATCTCATTTTGATTAATTCAACCAGAAATGTTTTTAAAAGTATTTTTCATTCCGGTTCAAATATTTTGGAGTGAAATATGCTTCATATTTTAAATGCCAATGTGAAGGGGTCTTTGTTTTGTAAGCACGTCTTCTTTTTGTTTTTTAAGGACACTGTCTCCTTACCTTATATTTCAGTTTTGTATGGATGATACATCTACATGGTTCAAAACTCGTGAAGTAGAAGTGCATATACTATAAAAGGTCTCTTTGTACTGCTGCATTTTATGAATGTGATCTGTTTACTTAGGCAGTTCCTGTTGAGAATCCTTAGGTTGGTTCTCATATTTTACTATCACAAACTATGCTCAGTGAGAAATACATTATTTTATGTGTGCAAGAACGTTGGTCACATATTCTTACAGATCAGATTGTGACAGCAAGTGATATGTACACTTACGATTCTGATATATGTATTTCCAAGTTGCTTTCCGTAGGACTTGTGCCATTTCGCAATTTTATCAGTAATGACTGAGCAGCTGGCTTATTGTGAAAACAAGGTTTGATCTTCCATAGCAAGCTTCTAGCACACTTCATTTCCAAAAGATTGCAGCAAACTCAGTTCATATGGCAACAACTTTCAAACTCTGTGGTTTGTGTACAGGTGCTGTAACAGGACATAGAGCCAATTCCAATATGACAGTTTTGAATTTTTCTAATATTCCACCATGTGACATTTATGCTTCCACCAAAATGGTACCGGAAAATTTTCCCTAGCTTGTTGCCCTGTCTAGTGTGAAATGGAATCTAAATCTCTTTGGAGGAGACTGGATTGCCCTTCCTAGTTGAGTGTGGGTGGAGGAGAAGGAAAATAAGTTGAAAGAAATTGCTCCAGGTATAACTGTCCATGAGTTATGATACAGCCTTCATAGTATCTTTCCAAGAGTCTCTATTTTCTCTCTCTCACTTCCTGTTTTAATACATTAGTAATTTGTTCTTAAGGAAATTTGATGTAGATTAAAGGAAGTTTTTTAATAAAAATGCAAAATAGGAAAAGTAAAAGCAGGATTAAGCCCATATATAAAGTTAATATACAAATGATTTATTAAAGTTGGATTAAGTATAGTATTATGAACTTCTAAGCAGCTTTAACACAGAGGTAAATAAAATCAGTTTTATAATGCAAAGTGGCTATAAGAAAAAAGATAATTATTCATGATAATATAATTATTATAAAAGATAATTATTTAGTAGAAACATGTCTAGTTCTGGTACTTAACTCTGAGACTTTTCTCCCAAGCTTCTCAGTAGCAAACACAGTGCTTGGAGAGACCTCTGCAGCAAATGCAGTGTGTGCTGGTCCCCGCCTACCGTTAGCCAACGATAGGACTGTGGCTGAACTGGCCCTGTGCTGCTCTTCATGATTGCAAAACACCCTCAGCCATAGCCATCAGGAATCTTTGCGGGGAAAAGGTGTTTTACTTAAAGGTCTTGGAAGTGACATGGCGCATCTAGAGCTAAACAGAGAGTTCACCTGTAGAGAGAGGAGACCTGGGGTTCTTTTCAGTGGGGTCGAGGGTGGAGACTTAGGTTTCCCAGGTTTACTCTTTACTGGTGAATTTAAAACATAAACACAGGAATTAAAGCTTAAAAAAGAAAAAAAAAAACAAGCAGCTCAAACAGATAGTTATTAAAATCAACCAGGATCTCTAATACAAAGTTGAGGAGCAGGGTATGGCCTGGCTCTTTATCTAGTCTGTGTCTGGCTGTGTGTCTACTAGATAGGAGTCCTTGAAGGGGCTGCCCCAGCCAGCACATCAGTTCTACAAAATCCTACTTGACTGGGGGCATTAATAAGCATTATCACCCCCTAAAAGGTTGAGCACATTCAGAAAATCATTCAAATAAGTTATTTGTTATGCTCTTAGTTAGAAGATTGAATCAATTAATAGATTTTCAACTTCCCAGAGGCAGTGTGTGACATTCGTGGTTGCCCATATTCTTTGGGTCCCAGACTCCTGTCTTTGGGGAGCATCTTGGACAGTTTTTCTACAGAACCATAAGGGAATGGCTTCTCTAGGGAATGAACCCTGGAACGCAATCCCCCCACATGCAGAGGGGCTATGGCAGTGACTGGACTTTGGTGGGGTTTCCTGTTGGGAAAGCAAAGGATGCCCACTCTTGAAGGGACTGCCAGGACCCATCCTACTCAGAAGAATACCCTACAGACAGGGCTTGGTTAATGGGAGGCTGTGTTGGGGACAGGGAAGAAGCTCTGGGACAGTGGACCCACCCACCATTGCCAGTGGCTGGCAAAAGGCCTGTAGGTTCAGGTGGGGTCCTTACTTGTAATCACATGGTTCCTTCTTCACCTCTTGCATTGGCTTCTGCTTCCAACAGACTTTGGAATCCAAATGAATTACTTTTCCTTGTCTTGAATCAGCCTATTCCTATTATGAAATAGTTATTTTGCAAGCAGAATAAAAGCCCCTGTACCTCTCTTCATTTAAATTCTCCTTTCTGCTGGGTGCTGGAACCCAAAGAGAAGAACACATAGGGTGCAACTATCTTAGAAGGCAGACAACCAGGTAGAATGAAGGCAGTTCTCTTTATTATCTGTAAATGATCACTCACCACAGATGAAAGCAGTCGGAAATATTTAACTGAAAGAGATGAAGCGGGGTAGGTAGACCATGCTGCATAGGGAACAGGGGCCAGATGGGCGGTGGAAGGATGGAGGAGGGCAGATGCCATGTCTATCCCCAGCAGGTGGTACACTGCATTTGACACAAAAGCACTGCGTTTTTCAGCAGAAGCCTCAGGCTCAGGGTCCGCTGAATTTTGTGGGATATGAAGATTCTATTTTTGAATGAAATTTTCATACCAGGTATTAGGTGGTTTGCCAAAAGGTGCAATTTATCTTGATAAACTAATGTTACAAAAAGGCAAAAAGATGTGGCCAGCAATGATTATTTCCCAGGTACTCAATGCGTGTAGAAAGAGGGATCATGAAACCGAGAAGACATGCAATTTGAACACTAATGTTAAAACCCAGGCAACCTTCTGCCTTTAGTTATCATAAAATGGTAGGCAATTAAGTTAAGAGAAAAAACATTACTCAATTAAGACTTTCACATGGCTCAGGGACATTCAAAGTAATAGTTGGGAAAATATAACAAAAAGTCCCATCCTTCCAAAAAAATGTCCTAATGTCAAAAAAGCATATATTTAAGGTATAAAATCGAAATTGTGCATCAAAATCTAAATTAAAAGGTATTTGCGCATGTGTCAACCATCTGGAAATTCCCCCTGACCTCAGCTGCTCCAGTCGTGCTCTCTGCAGGTAATTACTTTAAACTGCCTCCAGTTCCCTTCCTAACTCTGCAGATGGCTATCATTATACCTTCAGTCATCATACAATAACTCATTTTAGGCTGACATACTTATATAATCTTACATATTTATATTAGATTCTCTACCTCTAACATAAACAATTGCTCATATTGGCTGTAGGGGGAGAAAGAAAAGGAAACGGAGGGAGAGAGGCAGAGTGTGCATGCATAATATGCGTGACGTTTAACCCATTCCAGACGTACCCCAGTGTGCTTGGATGCCCATGCCATGTCCATTATTAATTACAGTTAAGATCGATTCTCATCTTTCTCAAATTGGGAACTTACCTCTAAGCTAAACAAATATTATTCTCCCGAGACAGTAGTGAGGATTAGGTTCCCCAAAACTTGTCACCTTCTGACATGATGAAAATAAAAAGATTATGGATCTAGGCCTAGGAAACCTAAACTTACAAATTCAAATTTAAATACCCCAGACATCATATTTTTCCTTTTTGTTCTTGAATTGCACTGATACATTTTGCAGGAATTCAGAATTGCTCTTACGGCTGTAAAAGTGACTGCCAAGAGCTACACCCATCTGTGAGCGAAAAAAACTTCAGGCTAAAACCCCAAATCCATTCTGAATGAGATCGCATGGAATCCATGTCCTGCTTTGTCCCTTTGGTTGTTTCAGATGTGGAGGTTGGCTGATGGAACTGATGTTGGTGCTTCGAAGGGATGTCACACTCCTGTGGTCAGGCTTGGCCTCACACCAACGGCCGCCTCCTGGCTTGTTTGGGGGCCTCCTCCTCCAAATCTCCCATTTCTTGATCCTCTGGATCTTTGACTGTTTCAAGCTCTGTCATCTTACAATTTACCAAATTGAACATTGTTGTTTGAATTATTCCCAAAAGTTTGGGTAGAAACTGGCAATACTGAGTGAATTTTACTGTAGTTGAGTCTCATCCCATTAAGATTGCATTTTTTATAAATAGGACCAGCGCTGGAGTTGAGCCGGACCCTTGGCTGAAGGTGTGTCAGAGAGAGTGGAGTGAGGGGAGGAAAACATGGACACATGAAGTAGCAGGAGACAAGTTTTCCTGTTTGAATATTTGTCTGAAAACTAGCTCTGGATGCTTTCAGGAACTTCATAGGGGAAAACAGATGAAATGTGTCATAAATTAATTCAAAAGGCAATCTTGTAATCAGATTGAGAAAGAAGTTGAACTTCCCTCTCAGTATTACTTGTGTGGAAAGAATAACCATGCTTTTGGCCATCATCATCCACTTGGAAGACACTTCTTATGGTCATATATTCCTTTGATGAGGTCTTTGGCCATTTGGGACTGATGTTTGGCATTCTGTTTGCACAAGTGGTCCCAGGAGCCATTTCAGGAGAGTGTAGCAGCTGGGAATCATAATAAATAAAAGGTTTTTTTAATCTTAATTTAGATTTTGAAGCATTTGGGGAATACCCTTGTCATTTGGAACTGTTGTCCTTTGATACTGCTAAAGTTAGTACTTGATGCCATTCTCAATGAGCAAATTTGGTAGTTTGGTCAGAATTGTTATTATAATCAAGGAAGACAAAAGAGAAAACCAGTAATAATTATTGTCTGTGCTAAATGCCACTAATCCAAAGGAAAACAAGCAATAAACTTAGTGAGACATTTTAATTGAAGTAGATGCAAAGACCTGGACTTAACTGAATAATTTTAAATAAATAAAGGCCCTTTACAATCCTTGGAGACTCTTAGAATACAAGCTTCATTCTCTAGCCCAGGTCTCCTGATGTTTCAATTATTTGGGGATTTTTTTAAAAATTATTTTATCTTCTTAGACTTTTCTCTCTTTTTTTATTTTAAATTAAATTTATTGGGGTCACATTGGTTAGTAAGATTATATGGTTTCAAGTGTACATTTCTAAGACACATATTCTTTATATTGCATTGTGTGCCCACCCCTTAAAATCAAATCACCAACCGAATAGGAGAAGATATTTACAAACAACAGCCCCAACAAGGGGTTAACATCCAAAAGATATCAAGAACTCATACAACTTAACACTGAACGAACTGTTCTAAGCAGATATTTCATAGCTGTTTTGATTACCCCTTCCATTTCAGTGTGAAGCAACATTGGCTGTTACCACAGGATTTAATTTATAATGGGTGATTTGGCAAATCCATGAAGAATACTTGGGCAAGGAACCAATTCAGCTATTTTCTTCTTTGGGAGATAATTGGCAGTATAATTGGAGACTCTCAGTCTTGAATGGTCCTTTTTCTCTATGCTGAGGGACTATATTTTTGGATAGCTGTTTTATGTGATGTTCTAGAAAAGAACCCTTATATTATACCCAGAGACAGAAGGCATTATTTCTAAAGGAGGGAACTGTAACTTCTTTGGGAGAAGGGGTATTTCAATTTTTAGTGGTGTTGGTGACAACCAGTGGGAGTGCTATTGGCAGACTGGGAGGTATATTCTTCATTGTAGGTTATTGTCCCTCACATTGTAGAACTTGAATTAAACTACCCCTCCCTGTACTAGCCAATTGTATCCCACTCAGGCATTATAGAAACCAGAATAATCCCTGCACCTCCCCTTGTATCCCATGGAAAAGCAATGTTAACCATATTTGGGACTGAGATTCTTGGTGGGACCAGGCCATATTGATCTTTGGACCATGTTGTTTTAGAGTGTCTGATAAAGAGACCTGATGGAACGGGCTATATGATATTTTATTTCAAAGTGTACGTGCAGCTTCTGGCTGCAGGGTTGGGTCAGGCTGCAACAAAGGTGTGGAGCCAAGCTGGCCTGGCCTGAGAATAGGTCACCCATTATCAGTACAACCAAAATAGCCCTTGGATATTGGCAAATGGGTATGTCTTGAGGGTGGTCATAAACGATGGTGAGGGTGCAAGGTGTCACTTGACTTTGAACTCTGAGGCCGAGGCATTAGACCTCAAGTAATCTGAATAGATACTGGTGGCCCACAAGGGCTTATTAGGCAGGTGAACCTAAGGCAGTCCTCCCAGTTAAAATGCTTAAAGGGGCAGCTCCTTCCTCTCCAACCCAGCACATTGCTCATGAATGAGTGGGAAGTTCTATCTAATTCATTTCAATATTAGAAGGCCCATTTTACTATCACATATAAGATCTGGAAAGGACATAATTAAGTGGAGAAAGCTGTGTATGAGGTTAGTATGCATCACTTGACTCAAATGGTTTAGTCTCCACTTTTCTCTGAGCCCCCTTCCCTGGGTCTTGGGTGCCCACAGCCTGCAGGGTCCTTAGGCCCCATAGGCTTCAGGCTAAACTGTCCTCAAACCACAGGCCCTGGTTAGTTCAGCTCATGGGCTGAAAACTCCCTCCAGGGAGGGGAGGCTCCTCAGATAAGATCTGGGAAAGGTCAAAATCTTGGCCAAATAAGGCAAATCTCAAGCTCTCAGGGCTTTGTCTCTGCTATAGTCCTTTCCATCAAAGGTTACACACTGCACCCAGTGTATTTTAAATATTACAATCTCCGAATTGCCATTTTGATACAGGATTTTAGTTGAATCAACCTTTGCAGCTAATAAATTCACCAGGTAAAGTTGATTCATTTTTTTGTTTAAAGTTCAATTGTCAAATTCTATTTTAGTTTCAAGTTTTAAACAGATATATTTTTAATAGTTTTCTCACTGCTTTTCCTCATATCTTTTGGAAAATGACCTTGCATAGGACTGGAAAGTCCCAGAGGAATGGCTGAGGTCAAAGCCAACCTGCTGTGTGAAATGGTGGAACAGTGCAGGGGCCAGGCCAGTGGATAAACCCCGGGCTTCTGGGCTGAAGAACACCTGAGTGGAAAGTGTTACTTCACACCAAGTAACCGACATAATTTCAAAATCATGTATTAGGAACTGCAAGTGGTGTGACTGCTCCCATACTGTTTATTACTGTAAATGTAAAAAATGGGAAACCCGACAGTCCCAACCAGTGCAGACTTATGCAAACCTAATGTATTGAAAGACTTTGAATTTAGGAATAGTTGCATGGATCTAGCCTTTCTACAAATATTTATTGAACACTTGCAATGTGAAGTAGAGAAAGCACTCCACTCTTGTTTCTTTATTTCCTCTTGGGGCAGTTTATCCATGTTCTGTGTATCACAGTTCCAGCTGGTTGCTGACCCCAGCGAGGACCAGCTCAGTCCTTAAGGTCCAACTGATCAGACCATGTCCCCCTCCTTCAGTCATGTGTTTGGAGCTGAACCTGGCTTCTCCCACCAGCCCCTCATCCATCAATTGTCATCATTTCCTCTCACTCTCAGGGACTGCACATTACCAGCGTTTGCTTTCTTTGGAGTCACTTCTGATTCAGCATTTCTTTGCACTCCCCAACTCCATGTCCAGAGAGTTCTTCACATGTTTTCTTCCTTCTGTAATTTCTGCTTTTTCCAGCATTACCCAACGCTCACCCTGATACCAGATCACTGCAAGTGTTCCTTACCCCACCCCCAATTTTGTCATTACTCCTCCTGTTTCCCTTTACACTCCATCCTCCAGCCCTCTTCCTCCCTTCCCCTAACTCACATCTCTCCCACCTGCTGCAGCCAGCGCGATCCACTTTGACCACCACATGTTCCCCAGGTTCACAAAATGTCAAGGGAGTTAGGACCATTTGCAAGACAACTCTAGCCCTTATTTCTGTCTTTCTTCCCTAACTCTTCCTGCCACCAAAGCTCTGCTCCAGGCTCATGATTAATTGGTGGCCCTTAAAATACGCCACGTACTTTGGAGTTTTTTCCATTTTCTAGTCTTTGGTGTCTTTTTTCTCCTATTATTTTTTAATGTGGTCTTATTCACACTTGGCAAGGCTATCCGTTCTGCATAGCCCTGAATTCCCAATCATCCATCGTCCTCTTATTCTGAACCTCATGTTACTGTCTGCTCCATTAACTGGGCCTTTTCAATCACATCTCTGTGTTTTCAGAGCTTCCATAAAACCTTAAATGAGCTTTCTGCATCACTGGATGGTGAGAGAGAGCAAGAAAGAGAGAGAGATCAAGTTATATTTCACACACTTCACAGCCCAAACCCCAGTGCTATCCTGGCACTGTTTGTTCTCTCTAATCTAAATCTTTTCTATAGACACTGTTTCATACCTGAGAAATGAGGAGTTGAGGCGTATGTATGGACTCACCATTAGGTTTTTTACTCAAATTTTGGACCCTAATTATCTTGGAAACCTCCCACTTAATATCAATTTTTTTTTTTTGCAGGTATAAATCTCAGTTCAGATAACTTGTTCCCAGGAATAAGACTTATAGTAATTATGATTTTAGGGATTAATTAAATAAATTGGTAATCTGGACTCCCCTGCATATAATTCTTTAGAAGCCAGCCTCATATTTTGTCTACACACCCCTCAGCAGACAAAGAGAAGAGAAGAGAAGGCACTAAGACATGCCAGGGATGAAGGGTTGTTGTTCTAAGTGGGAGGTTGTTGTCCTGGGTGCAGTAATTGGCTGAGGTTGGCCAAGAACCACACAGCACTGGTTGTTTGTTGGGAACCGCTCTGCCTGGTTTCAGGAGCTGTAAACCCCCTGTGGCTAAGGCTGAGTGAGCGACCTTTGGACTGTGAGCCACTAAGGGGACAAAGCTTATCTCCCTGGCAGGAGTGCTGCTTCTGCTTCATCCATTTCTGGTCCCCAATGTTCGGTTGACTAGTCAATGATGGCTAAGATCCCTCAGATGGGGGGCAACCTAAGCCAGATACTATCACTTGGGAGGCCCTCAAGAAAGGACTCAGGGGGCTGCAGCAAGGAGGGGGTGATGGACCCTCGCTCCCTGGCTATTCTGACCTAGCCTGAGCCCTCATTTTGTCTGCAAGAAGTCTCCTAATCCCTTGGCTGCCTTACTTCCCCTGCCTGACTTAAGCCTGAGACAATGCCTTAAGCCTCAGACAATGCTGGTGGTGCGTACTGTCCTGTGCTGGAAAGGGCAGGTTCCCTAGGGCAATCAGACCTAAGAAAGAATATGTAAAATCCTGTGAAACCTGCTTTGTTTAGAATGCTCTCAATTAAATAAGGGTCCAAGCAAGAAGTGAGTTTGTTCCTCAAAGTTTTATAGCTCTTTAGCTATCTGACCCTGACTCAAAATAGGCCCTCAGAGTTCTTTGTTATCTATTGTTTGACCCTTACTGCCTGACATTGATTGATGAGCTTTACCTGTATTCCTGTGTGCTATGTGTTATGAACCTAAT
>PVKM010019899.1:0-23794 GCA_004027735.1 Carollia perspicillata | reverse complement strand
ATGCTCAGGCACAACTTTTTTTCATTGCCATCATGCTATTTGGTCATAGGTATTGCCTAGCTATGAATGGAAACTAGTAAAGAGAGAAAGATAAGAAGTAAAAACTGAATTGGATAAGAACGATCCTTTTAGGAAAATATTTGATGGGAATACAGAAGCCTCACTGTTCAGTTTAGGCTGGTCTGGAATCTAGCCTGGACTTTAGAGGCTGTTATCCCTCAGCCCAGAGCAGATCGTCATGAATATGTTCCTGTATCCACTGTACTTAGAGATCTTTGAATCCCAGAAGTGTATATAGTCATTCTAAAGTGAGAAATTGAATAAGATACATTCTAGTTGAAAGCCAAGGAAAGATAATGAAATATTCTCATCTCCCCTAGTGGTGACATTGCACTTTGTGTGATTTTCTTCTCTTTTTTGAGATTGCACTTTAAAAATAGGTGTGGGGAGGAGCCCAAGGGAGGAACTTCAGTTGGGCCAATCTGCTTACAAATAGAATTTCTTTCAGAATACAAGAGCCTTTGGCAAACATTAGCTGGCACATTCTTTCTAAAAGGTAAAAGCGTTTCCCACCCCCCTTGGCAGGTTTTAAATGACACTTCAAGAGTGTCGGGCAAACCTTCCAAACCATAGCCTCAAGCAGGTTAATCCAAAACAAATATCCCCAGCCAGCTCAAGATCAACAAGAAAATTAGGCCTAAGGACTACAGGATGTTAATTATGAAACATAATTCTGTGACATTTATGGCTCCATAAACTGGGCAGAGCTACTCTTGAGTATTAAGATGTACTCCTTGCAGTAGGGCAGTTGCTTATGCCGTTGTCCCTTGAACAACACAGGTTTGTACTGCACTGGTCCACATTATAGATGCAGGGTTTTTTCAATAAATAGACGATTGGCCCTCTCTGTCTCAGGGTTTTGCATCTGCATATTCAGCCAATTGTGGATTGAAAGCAGTATTTTCTCTCCATGGTTGGGGATCCATGGCTGTGGAGGACCAACTGTATGCATTGTTCTATGCCATTTTGTATAAGAGACTTGAGCATCCATGAATTTGGTATCTGCGGGGTGGGGGCGGTTCTGGAACCAATCCCCTTGGGATACTGAGGTACAACTTAAGTTTTGGGGAGTCCAAAGTTAGGTAGGAGTTTTCGACTGTGCAGGTGTCAGTGTCACTAACCCACGTTGTTCAGGCATCAGTGGCGCTTGATGCTTTAACACGTACGGTATTGAAGAGAACTGCAGGTCAGTCACAACCTGCCTGATAAGATCGTGGTTCTCAATCAAGTTGAACAAACTTGTGAAAGTAGGGATTTCTGGTCCCCTCCCCAAGCCTCTCGACTCAGACTCCTTAGGGCAGAAGACTGGGAACAAGGAGGAGCAGTGAGTAAGATGCAAATGGCCTGTACACCACACGTTGAGAATCGCTGCACTGGAGTCTGGAGCAAGTTCCCTGAATGAAGTCAGGACTCTCCAGGCATCTCATGCACTGAGACTGGAACCTGGTGGGTACTCAGTGAATATTTAAGGAATTAAAAGCAGTCAGCATTTATGGATGCCAGGCAGTGCTCTAAGTACTCTATGTATTTTAACTCATTTAACCCTCACAATAAAGGACTATTATTAACCTTGGCACTTGCTGGGAGTTCTGCCTGCCCAGTCACAGAGTGTCACATGACTGGCTTCTTTGTTACACTCAGTTGCCATCTCCTCAGGATGATCCTCCCCTACTGCCTATCGAAAAAAAGTAGCATCGATCCCATTCTCATCCTATCTCAAGATCCTGTTCCTTTTCTCTATAGCCATTGCCTCTATCTAAAATTATCTGGTTTGTCCCTGGCTGGGAGGCTTAGTTGGTTGGAGCATTGTCCCATACACCGAAATGTTGTGGGTTTGATTCCTACAAGGCATATGCCTAGGTTGTAGGTTCCAT
Source organism: Carollia perspicillata (assembly GCA_004027735.1). Classification (NCBI taxonomy): domain Eukaryota; kingdom Metazoa; phylum Chordata; class Mammalia; order Chiroptera; family Phyllostomidae; genus Carollia; species Carollia perspicillata. The sequence goes on along the minus strand of PVKM010019899.1, from coordinate 21,860 downwards.
CCCTGGTTGGGGCAAGTACAGGAAGCAACTAATTAATGTTTCTCTCTCACATTTGGTGCCTCTCTCTCTCTCTCTCTCTCTCTCTCTCTCTCTCCCCAATAAAAACATATCTTTGGATGAGGATCAAAAAATAAATAAAATTTTCTGGCTTGGTGTATTACCTAGCTCCCTCCACTAAAATATAAGTTCCATCAGAACATGAGTCTTACAGGTCTTGTATGTCACTGTATCTCCAATGCCTGACTCACAGTAAGCACTAAAGAAATACTTTTGAATAAATGCATTTAACAAATACATAATAAATAAATTGTGTCTGTTAGTTCTCTCAGAACTTCTAAAATTTTCTATAAGTGTAAAAAAGTGAAAGAAAGACTTCTAACCCCAAAGCGATTTACAATCTACCCTGTCCCAAATCGTAGCATAGACATGAGGAAAAGGAAGAACTAAGTAAGGGTTAAAATGGGAAGTCTGGGTATATTTTTTGCTCCAGGGCTTCAATATTTTGTTTGAAATGAACTCAGGACATCAGACCCACCCATGGTCAAACATAAGTAAAGAACACATTCCACGATCAGATGTACGTGATTTTTAGATTAGCCAATGTTTTTATTAGCCACACAGTGACTCTGCTTCACGTGTTCAGAGAGCTGTATCTACGTGACACCAGAGAGCTGGTTAAGTCAGGAAACACTGAGCCAGTTTCAGCAGTGAAAAGAGTGGAGAGACCAACTTATGTAAAGTGGTAACTGTCAGAATCATTGATCATTTTACCCTGTGCCAACAAAATCAAGATTAGGAACTGATGGTAGACTCAGGAGAGAGAAAGAAATTCATTTGAAGTGGGGTACAGAGAGCCTCCAGACCATGGTTCCTTGGAAATGGGACACCTGCTAGTTGACGTCATGTCACTGCTAACCAAACCCCTGCAGAATTCTGACTGTGGACAATCTATCTCCTCCTCTTCGTTTGTGGTCCTGGGCCTCAGGTAAACCAGAGCGAGGGCCGAGGAACTGCTTGCTGCTAAATGAAGCACTTTGTTCCAAGTAGTTTTTACCACTTCCACTACAATGCCAGAGAGTGAATGTTGTCAGTGATGTTGTTGGATAACGCATACTCATAATCACTACAGACTTTTTAAAACGTGTTCTCCTTGTTTTATTTTGAGCATATCTGTTCGCTATGATCATGCAGGGAGTTAGCCAGACCCGGTTTGGCTTCTCAGAGACTGTGGGTAGATCATGGGAAAATCTTCCCATTTTTGAAGAATTGCTGATCCCCCATCGCCTTCATTTCAGTCTGTTACCGAAGGAGACGCAGGAAGTAGGTGGCGAAAGGAGCACGACCAACAGTGAGGTCTGCTCATACCACAGGAAGGCGAGAAAGATCCTTTGCCAAAGACCGTCACCCAGGAAGAATGTTGCTGCCACTTCACCCCGCCCCCTCTACCACACACACATTGAGAAAGATTTAATCAGAATATTTTAAGACAGAGAGGAATTTCCGAGTGCAATCCAGCTGAGAACAAAGATAATTTCAATTGTCGTGACTCAAGCCCTCAAAACCATCTGGGTTATCTCAAAGCCAGGTTTAGCACATTTTGTTTTTCATTTTGTGAGCAAAACATGATTTGGATTGCAAATTTCTCTGAGGTTCATACATAGAGCTGAGAGACTCTGTCATTTCCTTATCAGAAGCAGCAGAAGAAATTCCAAATATGAAGAATCACAGAGATTTATTGCCTCAATTCTCAGCCTGCCACTTGGCTCAGCACAGAGGGTGAGCAGCCAAAGAGAAGTCCTTCCTAAGGTATGAAGGAGCTGGCTGCCAGCGAAGTCCAGACTTGGGAGTGACATGGACGGGGGTCTGGGCTTTTACACAGCCAGCAAAACCCAATGTCTTTGAAGTCGGATCAATTGATTTCTCGAACATTTCAAATAAGCAAACCTCTGCAGGAAATGAGAGCCAGATGCATCTTTAACTCAGGAGTTCCCTGGAAGACAGGCAGAAAATAATCAAACAACATCCTCTAGTTTCATTTTGGCCCTCCTTCCAGACTCCCTCTCCAGAACTATACCTCTGACATGTATGTAGAGACAATGATTAAATAAACTTGGGGAAGGGTACGGGGAGAAATATATTGAAACAACAACTTAAATGCATTTAATAATTGAAATGTATTTAAAGAATAATTTCAATTTAAATAATAATTTTATTTTATTTAAAGAATAGTTTTAAATTTATTTAAATAATTTTATTCAAATAGAAAAAGAAACTATGTTTCTGATATAAATGTATACAAATTTTGAAATATTACATTATTTGGAAGAGGCTCCAAAACATTATGTTACGGAAGCATCGAATGTTCACCAGGTGCCACAGTGGCAATTTTCACAATACCTCTTTGAGGTGGGTTGTTATTATTCTCATGGTAACCCTTAAGAAACTAAGGCTCACGGGGATTCAGTGATTTACCAAAGGCCACAATGGTTGTCAATGAGAGGCAGCAGCTGACTTATCAAAGGAGTGCCCAGTTGGTTCTCAGCACTGAAGTCCAAGTGAAAAGAACCTGACTGCTAAGACGAAGTTTCTTCTATGCTAACTATTGCTAGTTCTCACCTCCTCGCATACGATACAGAAATGAATTGGCAGCCTGTGCTGAAGCTGGAATGAGGTCAGAAAGAGTTAGCAGTTGCATGCATGCCAGGAATACCACCACACCACATAGGTACATGCCACCTTCCCCCGGGAACTCTAAGGAGAGAAGGAAGGGTTACTCCCCTCTCTTCAATAAGCTATGGCTTCAGACACTTAGAGAAAATATAAGAAATAGGAAAAGAAGAATATGGGCACCGTGCCACACCTATGTCTGACTTTGTTAACACTTTATTCTGTGTATTTGTGACTTTCACAGAAGATGAAATATTTCTTTTCCTCTTAACTTCACATATGCTGCCCAGAAGCCCCCAGTTTTCCCGGAATTTTTAGTAAGAATTCCAGATATTCCAGCAATTTTCAGACACTAAACTTGGCTGACAGAAAGCAAATACCCAATCTGGCACAAATAACAGCCCTTTTTGTAATATAAAATAAAGGATTTTATATTACAAAATAATAAGCATGTAATTCTGTAACATAACAATATCACACTCAAGCACACCATGTGACACTTTAGGTGAAATGTTCAGATTAAAACTATAAATTATTGCACCCGTAGTATTACCCAGCCACATTCAAGCAGGCCTTACTTCTGCCGGACCCTGTATGTATCACGTTTGGTACAACTGATGACGGGGTTTCCCCTCTGCTTTCTTCTGCTTTGCCTGCCAATGAAATTATCCCATTATTGTTTGATTTATTAATTGGGATAATATTTCCCTTTCCAGAAATCTCACCTGCAAGATAAAGAAAGAATAAAAATAGTAATACATAGTCATCCAGGTATTTTGTCCATTCTCCTTGGCTCTTGCTTGTAAATTGTGTCTCCTTTTTGTGCACTTCCATGTAGGCAAAGAAAATCATGGACATTTTGGCATGGGATTTGCTTATGCATATCTATGTTACTCAGACCTACCCCTGACATTTGTGATGTTTTGGGCAAAAGTACAAATGGAAGTCCATATAGCCTACATCTAAATGTTTAAAAGTTTTGAATCAAGCTAACAAACTGTCAAATCGCTTATGTTTTATCCTTCTGGCTTGGCAAATACACATTCATAAACCTGAAAGGCCACATTCAAATTGAGGATTCTCAGAATTCTTGAAGTGCTGTACCAGACTGCAGAGGCTCAAGGAGGTAAACCTACCCCAGGTTCATTTGTTCCCATGTCCAACTCAGCAGTGAACCACAACAGGTTCACAACCATGAATGTGAACACCCCATCTGCACAGCCAACTCCACCCACAACCCCTAACAAACAGCTACTCCCTAGTAGTCCCACAGTGGAGCCAGACGTTCAGACCCCAGGGAAACAGTTTACCTGAGAAACAGCCTGTGTAGTCACCAGAAAGAGCACAAGATCATCTGGGCCGAGAATTCTAGGGTCTTCCAGAGCATGGTCTAGAAGAGTGTGGACTCTGGACAGTGCAGTCCCTTGGCTTCTCCCCCATGGCAGCTGGAAGACACACAGCTACAAAGCAGAGGCCCTTCTTGGCCCAATCTGAGTGGTACTTGGAGTTAGTGTCCCCTTGTCATAATGGCTAAGTGAGCATTGGCCTTATTTACTGGATACTTCATCCATAGCTTCCAAGCAGTAGTGAACAGAGCCTCAGAAGAAGATTTAGAGCTAGAGGCTCAGGATCCGTAGTTTCACATAAGGCAAGGCATCGGTACCTCAGTATCACGATCACGGAGGATTATGCAATTTGCTCTTTGAATTGCAAGTGCAGTCATCTGATTTCCTGCTACAGTTTCCATGTCCAAAGCCAATAAAGAAACAGATTCTGTTAAGTATTTGAAAGGAGACATCGTTAACAATGAATTATTAGCTAACATGGAAGTAACTTTCATTAAAAAAGGGAGTAGGAGTACAAGTACATACTTCAATGTCATAAATCTCTTCAGAAGATGAAACAACCAGAGGCAGAGAAATCTATCCTCGGAGATGGGAGGGAGCAAGGGAGGGCGATATGGGTTCCTTGGGTTTACATTTGTTCCAGCTGAAGTAGGTTGTGCTTCTCCTGCCTGTCTAATCCCCTGGACACACTCCTGCCGTGTCAGTGATAAGATTAATAACAGCTAATGTGTACATCGTACTTGCTTGGTGCTAGACCTCATTCTGAGGATTACTGTCTTTACTTTTGTCTTCATAAAGGCATTATAAGGTGGGTATTATTATCCTCATTTTATAGAGGAGGAAAATGAGACATAAAAGGAATTAGCTTGGTGTATGATAATTTATTCTCTTGTCTTTAAGGTTCACAAAAAGATTAGAAATTGCATCTTCTTTTTCTTCAGTTTCAATTCCTCTTTGAGTTCTTTACATACAAGAAATATTAAGAAATTTTTACATGAATGGTTTTGCTATATATTCATCAATAACCCTGAGTTTTAATCTGTCAGTTCAATGAATATAAAGAACAGAATAGCATTTGTAAAAAAATAAATAAGTAAAAATCCAAATTCACTCATTGTGGGTGGGCATAAATATGGAAAGTGTATGCATGTTCCAGACTCTATGTGATATTCAGAGTCCCTATCAATGAGGTGATAGGGTACAGTAATTGAGTGCCTAGACCCTAGAGCAGGGGGTCAAGCTCATTTTCACCAGGGGCCACATCAGCCTTGTGGTTGCCTTCAAAGGGCTGAATGTAATTTCAACTCCTTGAAGTTAAGGAGTAGTTACATTTACACAGGCCTAAAATTACATTTGACCCTTTGAAGGCAACCTCGAGGCTGATGTGGCCCCTGGTGAAAATGAGTTTGACACCCTTGCCCTAGAGCCAGTCTCTCTGAGTTCAAGTTCTAGTCTTGCTTCTTCCTGGCTGTGGGACTTTTTTTTAATCCTCACTGTAGGATATGTTTGTTCATTTGAGAGAAAGAGGGAGAGAAATATTGGCATGAGAAAGAAACATCGATTGGTTGCCTCCCATATGCATCCCAACTGGGGATCAAACCCACAAACTAGGTGTGTACCCTGACCAAGAATCAAACCTGCAGCCTTTTGGTGCAGGGGATGACATTCCAACCAACTGAACTACCCAGCCAAGGCCTGGCTGTGGGTCTTTTCACATGTTATTTAAATTCTCTGTGCCTCAGTTTCCTCATAGGTAAACAGGAATGATTATTATAATAGCTTCCATTTCAAAGGGATTTTTCTGAGGATTAAATGAGTTCATTGACATAAAGTGATGCCACATATGAAGTAATCGATATAAAGTACTTTTAACATTGCCTGGCAAATAATAAGTACTCCATCAATGTTAGCTATTATGCCAAACAGCCCCATAATTTAAGCATAAATATTGTATCTTTCAGCACCTAAAATAGTGGTATTTTTAAAGGCATTGATAAAGTAGTTAACCTTATTTTCTCTTTATAGTTAATAAAAGAACAGTTATTAGTAATAATAATAATTAACGGAGTACAACCAGCAATAACAGAATATACAAGATCTGTCTGGAAAAAGTCCAGCCATTGTTAACATGAGGATGGTTTATGTGACATCAATGTAACCAGTAGCAAAGGAGAGTGGACTGGAATGTGCATGTGCAAACAATGGCAACTTCATTGTACTAGTCAGTGGGGACAGTAGACGCCATTGAGTGAACACGTGTACTGTGTGGCCATTGCATTCAAAATAACTAAGTGAGTAGAGTAATGAATCTGCATCAAATTTTGCATTAAGCTTGAACACTCCTCTGCGGAAACTATTCGGATGACTCAGAACACAGCTGTGGGCAACTGGTGACTGGCAGCTTCATCATGACAATGCACCTGCTCGTGCATCACGTCTCATTCAGAGTCTGGTGAAACATCAAATCACCCAGGTGACTCAGCCCCCCCTACAGCCCAGATTTGGTGCTCTGTGACTTCTGGCTTTTCCCAAAACTAAAATCATCTTAGAAAGGGAAGAGATTTCAGACCTTCAGTGAGATTCAGAAAAATACTTTGAGGCAGCTGATGGCGATTGGGAGAATGGTGTGAGGTCCCAAGGTGCCTACTTTGAAGAGGACTGAGGTGTCATTGTCTTGTGTACAACTCTTCTTGTACCTTGTATCTTCTTCAATAAATGTCTCTCTTTTTCATAGTACATGGCTGGATACCTTCTGGACAGACTTCGTATACCTGTTGCTATAGCCACCAAGTATAGGCAGTGTAATAAGTTATGTCATGAAAATATGGTTTGCAGAGACATGGTCTTATCTACCATAGAAACAGCTGACTCAATCTCCCCCTTTCTGTTCTGACCAGGCCTCACACTTCTGAGAATACAAAGATCAGGGATGTCAATCTTAGGCTCAGTCTGCTATTCAAACTCACACCAAAAAAATTCCTACAGAATAAACACCCCCTTTCCCAGACCAACATCCCATCCATTCAGCAAAGGGGGTCTGATGAGACAGGCAATGCAGTAAGCATGTGTCTCTTGGTTTATACTCTCCACAATCAAGTCAGAGGGAATCACAGCAGGGCTGCAATGTTCAGTGTTCCAAAGCATACCCACCAGTTTAAAATCCTTTTTGGAGCCCAAATTCTTTACTTCATGATCTTAACCTATGTTCTACAAAGCCCTCCCTCAGGCCACTCTTCAAGGCAGAGCATAGAGCACTCACTGCGTTACATCTAGTTACCATTTAACTCATCGTCATGTGGTTTTCTCATTATAATATCATTAGCATAAGGCAAAAGTTTCCACTAGCAAGGTAACCAGAGAAATGTTTAGTTAGTCCTTTAATTTTTTTAGTTATATCTATGTTCTTGACTTCCTGTCTAAGAATGTTAAAATTTCATAGTTTCCTCATATTTCTTTTGTATATCTCTCCATACTCTCTCATTGACCTGTTACAGTTTTTCCTAAACTTATTGAAATCTCATTTTACTTCTACTCAGTATCCTCATGACCTTTCTCGTCTTCAACACAACAGATTTCTCTTCTGATGCCTACTCAAAAGCATCAGAATTACATTTTTTAATTCAGGAAAGTCTTTCAAACATCATTCAATGCAAGTGTTTGTATATCAGGTGGTAACTCAACAAACCCAGGACAAATTATCTCTTTTAAGGATGTTTTTGTGTATGGATGTGCCTAAGATACCAAAATTGGTTGGTAAAAGCTATATTAGTATCCTATTACATTCTGGAACTACATTAATGTCAAGAATGCAAAAATGCCGTTTCCCATAACAGCTGCCCTTTATTGAGTTTTTGCTAGTTGCCAGATTAGTACCAAATATTTGTTATCAAATATGATCCCAATAAGGAATATCATTCCTATTTCCCAGGCTAAGAAATGGAGATTCCTGAGGTTACACAGCTGGTAAACGGCAGAGCTGGGATCCAAATCCAGTGGCTCTGACACCCCAGCCCACGGCTCTCGCTACCTTGCCAGCTCCTCCCAGCTCACTGTGCCCAGTCACGGCAGTGCACTTGGGAAGGAAGACCTGAAACTCAAACAACTCAACCAACCCCTGCATCCAAGTTTGGGAAGCAAAGTATCACCAGAATTAACTGGGAAATGAAAACTAAATTTATATTCCAGGTTCATTGTATAGTCCTTCAATATTATACTTCATTTCCCCTAGTGTTTTCCTTGAGGGAAAATGTGGTGCTGCTAAAAATATTCACCGTAATAACTGAGCCCAACATTTGGAAGCTAGTGCTACTGTTACTTAAGAATGACGTTCTCTTGGGAAGGGAGATTCTCTCTTAATACTATGTTGCACATTTGTGTAAAGCATTAACTCTTTGGGCTCCTTCAAATATTTTTTTTATGGACTAGCTCAACAATAGTAAGTTTAGTAGTGTTACACCTTCAAAGATGGTGCCTCCTCCAAGCCTTGAGTCACCCACAGTGCATCTCCTCCCTGCGGGGTAGGTTTTATCCTGCGGCACAGGAGCTGACACTATGTACAATACAACCCCATTCATTCCCTTCAGAGATTTCTTTCTCTGATGATTTGGGATCTTACCTATTTCACCACAGTTTGTTAATCCTGGAGCTCCTCAGACACAAGGTTTTCATTTAATATTTAACTTTGGCACAGAGACATTTTTAAGTTTCTCCAGCCCAAAACTTGGAAAAGAGCTAAGGAAAGGTAGCCAGGAGATCTCTACAACAATATTTTTAAGCCTTCTTATGTACAGATTTTAAAATACATACATTTATCTTTTCTTCAGGAACAGAATAACTCTGTGTTGGCCCGATTTTTAATAATGCTCTTGGTAACAGCTGGTGGACCCAGAATGTTTTTTGAAAAAAGGAAGGAAGGAAGGAAGGAAGGAAGGAAGGAAGGAAGGAAGGAAGGAAGGAAGGAAGGAAGGAAGGAAGGAAGGTCAAATACCATTTATCCACAGTGAGCTGGCTCAGTCCTTGCAAGGATTAGGAGCATTTCTTTCATAAAGTCGCATTTCATTAGGGTGAACATTCTGTTCTAACCCAAACATATTGCACCCCATCATCACCATTTCAGCTGATTATCAAAAAGCAGATCAACATATAACACATCCTGCCACTGGGCCTCGTGCAGACAAAAAAGAGAAGTATATGATATTACAAAAGAAAAGCAGATGTCCCAGAATTAAGGAGTAAGAAGTAAAGGTAATATGTGATAATAATAAGACATATTTTTCAAAATGAGTTAGCATGAGAAACCAACACTAAAAGAATGATTTGAAATTCCAGGCTCTGCAACAGGAATGTTGCCCCACCCACCTTTGAATCGTGGTGCAAGGAGCTCGTCGTGAATTGTAAGATACAGTGGAAACTCATTTGCACAAAGCTAAAATGTGATTGATGTTAACTATTAACTATTTCAAACAGTTGAAACATTTACTTTTTTCAAACTAAAAAAGTAATTGGTGACATTAGGTCAATTAGTAACAACATTATAAGGGAAAATAAAAGTTCCTTTTAGCCTAAAGCATCCTATGTTCCTGGATTTGGGGATGCCATAAACCAAAACCCTAGAGCAGAGGTCTTCAACCTCTTCGATCCCATGGCACACATAGACTAATTAATAAAATTCTGCAGCACACCACACCAAAAAATCTATTTTTTGCTGACCTGACAAAAAATGGGTACAATTTTGATTCATTTACACCAGATGGCTATTGTTGTGTTGACTGTTGTCATTTTTTATTTGACAATCTAGGGGAAAAGAGGTCAGTGCCCCTGACTAAATAGTCAAGTATTGCATGTTTTAAACACTCTTGCAGAACACCAGGTGAAAAGCCCATGTTTAAGAGCTAAACACATCCAAAAAAGACTTTTTTTCTCCCCACAACTGTCTTCACAGTCAAGGACCAACCACCTAATCTGGTTCTACACGTGCTAAAGTGACTACGTAAGACTCACAGCTTGTAATCAGCTGTTGGCACCATGAAACCTTGCCGTGATACAGGCGGTTGCATACCAAGAGCTGACATTTATGAATTACTGGCTACCAGGAACTGTTCAGAGCACTCTATAAGGCAAAATTTCATTTACTCCTTACAACACCCAAGTGTAATATGTGTTACTAGTTATCACCACATTTTAATAGGTGAAGAGTGTGAGGTGCAGAGAGGTAAGTCAGTTGCTTCCGTCACATGAGTGGCAAGGGCAGAATTTAAACCTAAGCATCTGGTTTAGACCCCAGCCTGTAACCACCCTGCTGTGCTGTATCTCACACTTACTGCCTTCCTCAGCCTTCCCACCAGGCTTCCCAGGACACTGCCTTCTGAATAGATACAAAACAATAGCGTAACCCAGCTGGGTACAGTCCGCAGCCCGCCACCCTCACCCTCCTCAGTGCCTTGAGCCTCTCACCTTTTCTCCTCCTCCATGAGGTGTGTCAGCCCCTCAGAAATTCTACCTGCTCAGCTCTCCATTCCAACTGTACCTCCTTATGAGATAGTGACCTCCACTAGAGACTAGCTTACAGTGATCAGAGTTATCTTATCAAAATTATTGACACTAATGTGTGAATGACTGAATAGGACAAAGTATTTGCATTTCAGAAGAGGGTTTTATTGACCCAAATGAATTATACATAGGGGATTTGGTTGTTATTTGCTTGTTTTGGTGGTGCCTGTGGTACAAACAGCTCAGCATTTTGAGTCAGGAGTTGAAATCCTAGTTCTGCCAGTGTCTGCTACATACAGTTGGGCAAGTAACTCAATAGTCTGAGTCTCTGGTTCCTCATCTACTTAAAGAAAAAAGCGGTTACTCTTCATAGTAGCATTGTCACAATTACTGTATTTTTCGGACCGTAAGACGCACCCAGGTTTTAACAGAGGGAAATAGAAAAATTTGGAAGCAAAAAATGTAGTAAAATATTTAATAACATAAATAACATAATATTTCATCAATGTAGATGTAAAGCTACATTCTGACTATGAGATGCACCCCCCTTTCCCTCCCAAATTTGGGGGAAGTGCATCTTATAGTCCAAAAACATATGGTAAATAAGATGCAATATGTTTAGTACCTAACACTGCCTAGAACATGACAGACATTCAGTTAATGTCAGTCCTCCGTCAAGCCTGTCAGTACTGGCCAGAACAACAGGACCATGGGGCTAACCCCTGATTAGACTGCCATCCTTTCACCAGGGACACCGGAATGACAAAGCTCTCATTGTCAGTCAGGTCAGACATTCCACTACCTGCCTTTTTGGCACCCTGCCCTCTGTTTGTGTGCTCGCTGGAAAGGAGAATGAGTCAGTAGGGGCTTTGGAAGACTGGAGACAGTGCAGCTTCACCAGACACCAATGTTCATGATGGCATTATGTTGAATTATATGCCAAAAGGGAATAGTCTGTTTTTTTAAGAGATTCATCAACATTACCTACAAACTTATTAATTCACTCAACATGTGTTCACCAACTCCTATGTGCCAAATGTTATGTAAGCTATAGGGAATGCAAAAATAAAAGTAGCCAATGAACTGCTATGTGCTACCTGACAGCAGTGGTAACAACAGAGGGAATAGCAAAGAGGCCCTTCCCCCTAGGGGTGGGAACATGAAGGCACAGCCAAACTCAGAGAGCAATCACAAACATCCATGGTGAAATCCATTTAATTATCCAGGCTCCAAATTTTTATTGAGCACATACTATGTGCCAGCCACGGGGGAAACAGTACAGTGAATGAGACAAGCCATGTCCCTTCTCTCACAGTTTATAGGCATAGCAGGGGAGATAGACAATGAATAAATTAAACAAGAGAGTTTCAGCTATCGAGAAATATTATAAATGAGGCAATGTGATAGAGAATGGCTAGATTTGGGCATTGTCTCAGAGTGGTCAGAAAAGACTTCTCTGAGAAGATGCCATTTAGCCAAAATTTGCAAGACATGAAAAAGAGCCAGCCATGGTCAGAGCAGGGAAAAGATGGTTAGGGCAGAAAGAGCAGCATTCGCAAAGGCCCTGACAGTAGCCAATTCACAGAACAGAGGAAGTCAGTGTGTCTGGCCCTTAATCAACAGGTGGAGGTGGATGGAACAGGCGGAGACCAATGAGATAAGGATCTGTAAGCCACGAAGGGAAGTATTTTCAACAGAAGAGTACATTTACATCATACTTCTGATTTACATTTTTGTTATGAATGTTAAAGAATATTTATATAATCACAATCTAGCAAAGTTAAATGTTTTCAGAACAATTATTTTATCACATACATAGTGACTATCAATTTTTAAATAATTATAACATAAAGTATACTAATTCTAAGTAGAAATATATGTAGTGTCAGCATCACTAGGTTAAATGTTAAGACTCAGAAGTCATTTGGGGACATTCTGAGGCTTAGGAGTCCAAAACGATCATCATTACCCAGGTGAGGCAAAAAAAAAAGGAAAAGAACGATATCCTTTAATAAATTCTGACCAAAACTATGCCAGGCAAAGTGAACTCCATTTAAAATTAATACTCCTCTCGTCTCCTGTTGATTGTACAAAACGGGCATGCTTGAGTTGGAACCTTTCCAGCTCATCAGGCTGGGTGTGTGGTTCAGGTTAATTCTGCACAGCTGAGAGTAAGCCAGGGCTTCCTCTGTGGTTTCCATTCATGAAAATCCAAGCTTGCTAACTGTGAGGCGCTAGTGGACCCAAAGTGTGGCACCTGGCAGGGACTCAAGGCCTCTCGGCTTGCCCCCCTCTCATGATGAGGCACCCATCTGGTGAGATGTCATCGAGAAACCACTTTCCCCCAAAGATCCTACTGCTGATCCTCAAACTCCTGGACGTCCTCATCCCAGATTTCCCCTTGAAGCAACGGAATCTCTATTAAAAGACAACTGTTTTACCCTGGAGGAGTAACCCAGTGATACCATTGTCAGTCATGAATAGCTTCCAATGGTTTCTTAAATTACCTGGTCACTGCCTAGAAGAGTCAACATGCAGTTTTTTTAAGTCAGGGGCAAAGTTGAAGAAATCCAAAATTTGCCCTTAAAAAAGAGAGGTTAATAAATAAACCATATATGGTACATCCAGACAATGGAATATTCTTCAGCACTTGAAATAAATGAGCTAGCAAGCCATGAAAAGACATGGAGAAACAGTAAGTGCATATTATTAAGTGAAAGAAGTCCATCTAAAAAGGCTGCATACTGTATGATACCAACTATATGTATGACATTCTGGAAAAGGCAAAACTATGGAGACAGTAAAAAGACCAGTAGTTGCCAGGAGGAGGAGTGTCTGAACAGATGGAGCACAGCGGATTTTTAGAGCAATAGAACTATTCTGCAGATACTACAATGGTAGATATCGGTGGCTATACATTTGTCAAAACCCAGAGTATGTAAATCACCAAGCACAAACCTTAACAAAAACTGTGGTCTTTGGATGACAATGATGTATCGATGTAGGTTCATTGATTGTAACAAAAGTACCACCCTGGTGTGGGATGATAGTGGGGAAGGATGTTTTATTCAATTTTTCTGTAAACGTAAAACTGCTCAAAAATAAAGTTTATTTTTTAAATTAAATAACACAAGTCAAAATATATTTTTAAGTGTTATGTGGAGGGCTATGTGGAGGGAGGGTCTCAGTGGGCTGTCCTAGGCAGCAGGATAGGGATGCCAAAAGCATAGCAGGGTCACCAGAAAAGAGAGGGAACCATGAATACATGGCCCATGGTTTCTCATGGGCATTTGCTCTGCAAGGGAAGGGCTTGGAGATGTGGAGAGCAGTATGACCAGCCTGTTTGGCAATATTTGTACTGATGGAAATGAAGAACCCAGCTATAACGATCATAGGGGTACATTTTAACTTCATTGAACTGCCCTCCAGAAGCATCGGTGTTACTCCCTGAGGCGCTGCAGGATTCTTCCAGTGGCTTTAATCCAGTGTCGTCCTAAAGAGCTGGAGACCATCAGATCCTAGTCCAGCTTTCCTACCTGCTACCCGGAACAAGTTATTTAACCTCTTCAGGGCTCCTCCAACCCAATTCCTATAGCTTCCTCATTTCTACAAATGCAGAAACCTATTCTACTCAGGCCTTGAAACTTTTTTCCTTGTTCACACTCAATTAATTAAAAGTGTTGCTGGCCGCATGCTCTTGAACTCCATGTCATTTCTGTATCCTAAGTTCACGATGATTACCCTTGCCCCATGGTTTCGATTTGTGCCTTGGGTGGGAGGGCACATTTTAAATGGTGTTTCAAAACAGCTTCGTTGCGTCCTTAATTGGATCGAAAGCACTTTTGCCACGTGGAGAAATGTATTAATATTTTTTAATTTGTGAGTTCAATGTGTTTCCCACACTCAGAGAGAATCCAATGAAAACTGATGAATTTTCTTTTTGGTCCTTTACTAAAAAGAAATTTTTTAAAGTCTAAATTTTGGGGGCCTTCATTTCCTTGTCTGCAAAATAAATATAGTAGCTTCTTTCACCCAGAGATGTTGGGATTGTATTAAATGAGATAATTTAGGTAAAGTACCTAGCACCGCGTCTGGCGCTTAGTAAATATTTATTCAAAGTTTGTTACTCTTAATATTATTACTAATAGCGTCTAGCAGTACTTAAAACATTCTAAGCCCTCATGAAATATGTGTCCAGTAAATTAATAATAACAGGACTTCAGTAAGGCCGTGGCGGTGCCAGTGTCAGAGGCGATGGGCGGTGCCTGGCTTCCATATCGCAGTGAGCAGGTTATTCCAGATGTTACGGGCAGCGGGAGCCAGGAGTCTGTCAAGCCATCTTCTAACAAGATTCCACTGCTCTTCGGTGTATTTCTGCTCCGATTGTTATTGACACCTATGTGTTTCATGAATCTGACAGGGCACAAAATAAGTTAAAATTCACTCTATTATAATTGTCTATTCACATAAGATCTTTATTTTGAGGATCTGTGTTTTAAAGTAACTTTTTGGCAACTTGACCTATTTGAAGGGAAAGCCTCATGTAAATTGTAATACATAATAACATTTTATGTGTTGACTCGTAAAGATCCTTCAACAGATGCAGACCCATTTCTCTACCTAATCAGAACTCAGAATCAAACAGACAGCCAACCTTTGTGTCCCTGTACCGCTGTGCCCACACTGATAACTGCCGGTAAACGGGAGACAAATGACAGCTTGGGAAACGAACAAGGAGGCGGATAGACAATAAACATATATGAAAAGGAATTTTCAGTTATGTTATTGTTTGATTTTTGTAGAAGCTAGAACAAGTAGAGTTCAGGAGTAAGAATCTTACAGGGCTCCCTCTGAAAAGCTCCAGAACATCGTTGTATGCTAATAATCTGGAAGTCTAATGATTCTTTGCTGCCTTAGACTTAATGAGTTATGGATAACTCATTATTTTTTTAATGTGCTTCTGTATAAGGCCAGATGCTAATAGAGATAGTTCAAGAGTTATTTATGTTTGCTATGCAACGTCCTCTATTTGCATTCCTTGCAAGTCTTGTTGAGACTGATATTATAATAAGTTTATTTTCTATGGATACACATCAAGGACTAGAAGGCAGAAGAAGCTTAATCACATGCTGGAAGATGGAGGGAAGCCAGCATGGGATTGTAAAAGTGCTGGCAATTACCCTCCAAGTGAGTTGCTCAGCCCAACACACATAAACAAGAATTGAAAGTTTCCCTGTGACTAATTTCGCAGAGATGGAAACTGACGCAGGGAAGGAGCCTGAGTAGCCAACCCCTCTAGACTGTGAGTCATTCCAGGACAGGGACCTCACTCTCCACTCATTATTGTGTCTGCAGCACCTGGCACTTGCTAAGTACTAAATAATTTTGAGTGAATGGATCAATGAATTAATTAGTGGGTGGGAGCATTTCCCTGCATTTTTTTATTCCTTAGAACTTCAATCCCAAGTAGAGCACTGGGGTAGGGTCTGGAGTTTGCTCTGCATACAAAGGCAAATGTCAGGTGTTTTTTAGGAAAAATTTACAGAGAGAGAAGCAGTAGTTGGTATGAGGGTCCCCTGTTGTCTTTGGCGCATTCCAGGCTAGAGGCGTGCACAAAGATCCAGCAGGCCTGGAAGTCAGCATCCAAGAGGAGCCTGTCCCTTGGCCTGTGAGGCATTTAAACTGTGTGACTAGGGAAGTACCAGTCCTTTGCAGGAGTGACCAGGAGCTGAGATAAAATAGCACAATCGCATGGCAGGACTTGGGCTTCAGCCCTCTCCTGGCCACTCAGTCATGGCCAAGGGGAGAGCCAGCCCTCTCCTATCTGGGAGATGGAGTCTAAGCCTGGCAAACAACCAGGACTGTCACCGGAAGCACAAATTTAGGGTGTGCCATAGCCACTTCCCACGGAGATTGCTGGAGCTCAACTCCTTTACGGGGAGCCCAAGCTGCAGGGGATCCCTCTTGAAGACATTAACCCTTCTTTCTCAGGAGTGACACAAATTACTCATGCCGTCATGACCAGCCCTCCTCCCCAGGGACTGCTAGAGATGTTTCATGGCAACTCTAGGCTTCCTGCTTCCATCTCATGCCTCTGACTTCCTAAGGTCCCTGTCACCTTGCACCTCCGTGTTGCTCTCTACTCAGTCCCAGCCAGGCAACCCAACTAGAGCCCCTAGACTGCCTGAGACCTCTTTCTTCTAAGTTCCCTGAGTCCCTGTTCCTTAGGCCCTGTTCTCCATTGTAGATCAATCATCTATCCAAAAAGTCTCTGGAATATGTTAGCTTTCCTAGATTCTTTAACAGAATCTAGCAGACCTACAGAGAAAGTGTTTTGGTCCTAGGTAGGAATGGATACTTTTATTTTATTTTTCTTTTTATATCCTAAAGGGCCATTGTCTGGCAGTAGCATCTACCAGGAGATTGACCTTGGCTACCTTAGAATGCCCCATTTGATGTCCCTTACAGTGAAGGACTGATAGGTGCTGAGGCCTCTGTAGAGCCTGGAGGAGTTCTAAGATTTGGGGCCTGTATTTGACAGGACTGTTTATGGTGGTGAGCATGTGAGATTAGGAAAGCATATTTAGAATCTGTGAAAATAGTTACCCTTTTTCCACTCTGCTAGTGTATGTGGTCGGTAAGAGCTACAGGGGAATTGGTAGGTAGTGCTTATGCCTCTGCCGTCTGGTGGAGAGAAACTGCTGCACACCCTGCCTTTCCTTTTCCCTCTAGAGCAAAACTGCTGCTGTCTGTGAACCAGATAACGTCTGGATTGTCTAGAGGCCAGTCGGAGAGATTGGGGCAAGGGTTAGAGGAGATAGATAGAGTTTCAGAGCAGGAATGGAATGGCGAGTCCTCTGACAAATTGGGAAGGAGGGTTGAAGGGTTTAAGGTCCCACAGACAAAAATAGTAACATCAGGATTTTCTAAAAGTAGGGCCCAGTATCTCAAAAGTCAGTTATCTGAAAGCCAGTAGGGACCTTTAGTTTGCGGGCATTCTGGGATCTGATGACTATTGTATGCCTGGATTGAGGCCCCAAGAGTCACTTTAAAGGCTCCTGCTAGAGGGAGAATGAGGGCTCCAACAGCTGGAAAACAGGACAGTCACCCCTGGACAATGGGGTCTACCCTTTTAGATATGTAAGCCATGGGTTGGTGGGTATTACCTAATTTGGGGGTAAGGACCCCAAGAGCTATTCTTTCACTTTCATGAGTGTATAGTTTGAAAGGTATGGAGGGATTGGGGAGTCCTAGGGCCAGAGTCTGGGTGAGTAGAGTCTTAAGTTGATTTAAAGCATTTTGTTGACTTTGTCCCTATTTTAAAGGGACCTAATCTTCCCAACCCTTGAGGCTGTCATAAAAGGGTTGCACAGTGCGGCCATAATTAGGTATCCAGATTCTGCAATACCTGGTTAGGCCAAGAAAGGCCCTCAGTTGTTTCCGGGTGCTAGGTGCAGGGAGCTGAGTGATGGATGGTCTGGGCTCTGTTTGGGGAAAGGCCCCGTTTCCCATGAGTATGGACCAAGTCCAAATAATGCACTTCCTGTTTAACTATCTGAGCCTCAGACTAGGAGAAATTATATCCCCTCATAGCTAAGAAATTTAATGTCTGAATAGTATGCAAGACAGAGAGTTTCCAATTTGGGGAACCAGTAAGTAAATCATCTACATCAGGGGTCCCCAACCTCCAGGCCTCGGACCAGTACCAGTCCATGGCCCTTTAGGAACCCAGCCGCACAACAGTATGTGAGTGGTGGGCAAGAGATCAAAGCTCTGCTTGCATTACCACCTGAGCTCTGCCTCCTGCTCAGGGTTGGGCTTTTCCCCCAGCCCTGGAAAAATCGTCTTCCACGAAACAGTCCCTGGTAGCAAAGCAATGCCTCATCTTTTAGCTGTAAGTCAGTCCTCAGCCAGGGCCTGAATTTAGGGACTGAGTGTATTCAGGGACTGAATAAATGGGAGCTGTCTCTGAACCTCTGGGGTAGGACAGTCCAAGTTATTTGTTGGGACTGCCCTTCAGGGAATGTCCATTCAGAGGCAACAAGAAATTGGGACTTTATGTTCAGTAGAGGGATGGCTACTTCTAATGCCACCCTAGTCATGTCACATTGACATTTCTTCCTTCCTATGGGAAGTCTACCCTTGAGTCCCATGAAGAGGGAACATGATTGATTCATCTCCTCTCAGCCTTTGAGGACATTAGTTTTTATTAGGGCTCAAGTTTCAAATGGGCTGCTGAGGTTGCAGACACCAGGTGGGAATCAGAAATCCGCAAAAGAGCAAAGCAATTAGGGCTGGAGTTAGGGAAGGACAAGGGAAAAAGAAGCAGCAGGTGCAGGAGCAAAAGGGAAAATAAAACCAGATAAAGAAAGGAAGCAGGACCAGTTTCCTTGATTTCTCCTCATACGTGTGTTTTTGCCATGTATTGAAATTGAGGCAGAAATGACACCTTAGTCGTGGTTGAATCCTCAACAGTTCTTAAGGGGGTGGATCAAAAAATGTTTGTTCAGTGGGATAAATAAGAAAAGTAAAGTGGTATGTGGTGATGAGCTCCGTGGAATGGATTATGCTGACAGTACTCCAATGGCCATTGCATGCCATCTGGTTAGCTTCGCTTTATTTTTTTTAAGATTTTATTTATTTATTTTTAGAGAGGGAAGGAGAAAGAGAGGGAGAGAAACATCAATGCGTGGTTGCCTCTTGCACGCCCGCCTACTGGGGACCTGGCCCACAGCCCAGGCGTGTGCTGATTGGGAATCAAACTGGTGACCCTTTGGTTTGCAGGCCAGTGCTCAATCCACTGAGCCATACCCACCAGGGCTCGTTGGCTTCACTTTTTAAGCAAACAAAAGGAAGGATAAATGAAAACAGTTCATTCTGGTGGCAATTTCCATGACAGTAAGTGAAACCTCCCCCCACCCTTCCCCCTTCTTTAGGGATTTTCCCCCCCAATATCCAGATTCTATTATTATTATTATTATTATTATTATTATTATTATTATTATTATTATAGCAAAGAAGCCAGAAGCCTAGAGAAGCTGAGAGGCTTACCCAAGGCCACACAGAGGCAAGTGTCAAGCTTAGGACAGACTCCCATATTTTCCAGTACTCAAGGCTATGACTGAGAGAAGAGGAAACTGAACCTCATAGGATGTTCTGTTCCAGAACTGACACAGATTAAGTATAAGGTTCGAATGGATTAATAAAGTATAAAATGTGGGGAGAGTAAAATTAATTGCAGACAACACAAGTAGAAATGGGATCATGACAACCAATCCTGAATCTGTTCCCAATTAGGGTGGAGAGCGAGTTCCTGTTCTGCTCTCCTGGAATTCAGACACACTTTTTACTTGTTATTTATACATTTAAATATTTAAAGAATATAAGGCAAGTTCACACAGGCCAAGCTAGGCCTCTTTATAATATAAATACCTTTCCAACAGGGAAAAAATTACGGAAAGATGGTAAGTTTGTCCTTTCTTCATTGTTGAAAAGCTCCCTTGGAGTGTAACTAAGAGTTTCTGAGCAGCGGTAAGTTTAAAGCAAGGGAAAGGAAAATTTCAATAAGAATCAAGCTCCCCTCATTCCCCCTTTATTTTTAAACAGAACCATCAAAGGGCAGCTAACGGAAATATACTTAAGTGGCATTAATTCATCCCTAAGATGGCTCTCCAAGAGTTTTATTGCTACATAAGGGAAAGCCATAAACCAGCAGGAGGAGAAAGCAAGGAAAATAAGTCTGGGGAGTCTCCTTGTGTAGAAAGTGAGCAGGTGGTCAATAACGCGTCCTTGGCTGGTTTCCACTGCAAGGAGACAGAAATTCATGGCAGGGATGTGGCCCACAAAACAGGCAATCACAGGGAAGAGAACCGTGGAACTTTGCAAAGGGCTGTTGAAGAGTTCACATGCATATGAAATAATAAAACGGTCCCCTCTCCTCCTCTCTCACCACCTGTCCAATGCCATGTTAATACTTACCTCCACAGCCTGTTGCCTGACTCCCTTCAGTCTCCGGAGTGAACCAGACAGAAAAGATAAAGGACTGATCTGGAGAGGGCCATGAACAGTGACCTGGGAGTGACATCAGGGATCATGTACCTTAATACACTCAGTTTTACAAACAAGGAACTGGAATCTCTGAGATACTTTTATAGAGGAAGAGAATTTCAGAGATTTTCACTTGAGGTCTAAAGTCCTAAACTGCCTGTTAAGACTGGGGACTAAGAAAATCGCTCCATGATCCTGTCATTTGTCTCAAGCCAAGATTAGATAAGGCCTTTAGAGTAGTCATACAGGGACTGAAAACATCCTACAATGAATGAAAGTTACCACCAATCTCAAGGTTATTTTACTTTCAACAGACCCTTCCTGTTCTTTACATGTTTTTTTTTCATTGTATTTTTAGTTGTATTATTTTCTATTACCATTAGTCCCCTTATATCCCTTCCCCACTGCAATCACCACACTGCTTTCTCTGTCCGTGAGTCCTTTTTCCTTGTTGCTCATTCCCTCCACCTCCCACCCTCCTCCCCAGAGCTGTCACCCTGCCCTCCAGACTCTATGAGTCTGTCTCTATTTTGCTTGTTAGTTCAGTTTGTTCATTAGGTTCCACATATGAGTGAAATCATATGGTATTTGTCTTTCTCTGACTGGATTATTTCACTTAGCATAATATTCTCCAGGTCCATCCATGCTGTCACAAAGGGTAAAATTTTCCTCTTTTTTTATGACTGAGTAGTATTCCCTTGTGTAAATATCCTATACTTATTTTATCTACTCATCTATAGGTTTTCTCTAAATAATAAAAAGAACACTTTTTTATTACTCTTTAAGGAAGAATGGCTATTATGTAGGATATTCCATTCTTGTGAACTGGCAACAGACACCAGGACACCAAATCAGGAGAATGAGAATAAAATAGTAGACAGAAGAGTAACACTCATTTAGTGTTCAGAAAACATGATGCTATCTCTGCCTTCACACCATCCAACATCTTGTTTTAACGTTTAGAAAATGGGAGACAGGACAGGATGGAAATTTGGCGCCATTTATATATTTGTTCAACAGCATTTACGAAGTCTACTTTGTGCACAGTTATGAACTAGGTGCAAAGAGAATTCCTGAAGATAAAAGTCTGACCCTACTCCTCCAGGCACTTGAGAGAACTCTCATGTGGAGCTTCTCGCCCCATAACCAGTTCCTGGAACTTATGGCCAAAATTCGCTGTTCAAAGTAAAATATATTACCAATTTGTTTCATTGGGGGGAAAATTAATGTTTTCTATTTAAATATATACTTGTGGCTAAATACAGTTTGGATTTATGTGGTATTTTGGATTTAGGTTACTACTTCGCACTA
>PVKM010019898.1:0-23799 GCA_004027735.1 Carollia perspicillata | reverse complement strand
GGATGACCACACACCTGTGTATCCCAGAACAGTCCCACTTCACACCTACTGCTGCAAGGCCCCCCTCAATTTAACATTCTCTCCACCCCTTTCATTCTCAAAAGCAGGAGTCCTCAACCCCTGGGCACGGACTGGGGCCACACAGCAGGAGGTGAGTGGGGCAGGTGAGCAAAGCTTCATCTGTATTTCCAGGAGCTCCACATCGCTGCCTGAGCTCTGCCTCCTGTCAGATCAGCAGCAACATTAGATTCTCACAGGAGCGCAAACCCTACTGTGAACTACGCAGGCAAGGGATGTAGGTTGTGTGATCCTAATGAGAATCTAATGGCTGATGACCTTAAGTGGAGCTAAGGCAGTGATGCTGGCACTGGGGAGTGGCTGCAAATGCAGATTATCATTAGCAGAGAGGTTTGACTGAAGAGAGACCATAATAAATCAATTGCTTGCAGACTCATACAGTGAGTGGCAAGTGACAATTAAGCCTCATCTGGTGGCAGGCTTTATAGTGAGTTGATGCACTTAAACTGTACCGCTGCATCTGGCGGCAGGCTTTAAGTCAGAATCTGACACTTATCTTAGTCTGCACGTGTCCTGCCCATTATTTTATTTATCACTTCCGCCTGCACCTTTTGCTGCATTGCGTACTTGTCTCAGTCACTGTTTTGGTGAGCCCACATGATAACTCTAGCCAGTCAAAAGGAATAAAAAACAAATGTCACTGAAGTGCTTCTTTGCAAAGGGGGAAAGACCCAATGATGAGACACCAAAAGACTCTAAGACTGCAAAAAAAAAGAAGCTATATTTAAAAGAAAATACTAAGAATTCTACTTAAATTACAGGATCATTGCAACAGGTGATTCACATTCTCCAAGCATGCTATTGTATAATATGTGGCAACTAGCAATCCATCAAAGCCATGAAACTGCTTCACCACATGGACATCAAGCACCCTGCAATTAAAAAAAAAAGCCTTTGGACTTTTAAAAAACAAACAAACAAAAAATGTGAACATGAAGAACAGATGCAAGTATCGAAGGCCACCATTTCATCAAATGTATCTGCACTGAGAGCATCACTCTTAGTGGCTAACCACATCGCTAAAGCTAAGCAGCCCTATACTACTGGTCAAGAGTTGATCCTACCTAATGCTAAGGACATTTGTGGCGAACTTTTAGGACAGGCTACAGTTCAAAGGGTGGCACATGTTCCTCTTTCAGCCTGCACCATAACTAGATGAACTGATGAAACAGTAGCAGATACCGAGGCACAATTGTCAGAGAGGGTGAATGAGTCACTGTGGTATGCAATCCGGGATGACGAGTCTACTGATGTTGACAACAGGGCAACAATGCTTGTTTTTGTGTGCTACGTTCTTCAGGAGGATGTGCGTGAGGATATGTTATATGAGCTTTTTTGCCAACCAACAGCTGCAGAGCTATTCAAGTCTTTGAATGAGTACGTATCAGGAAAGCTGAGCTGGTCATTTTGTGTCAGTATAAGCATGGAGAGAGTGGCTGCCACAACGGGACGACTTTCTGGTGTGACTGACTGACTACTCAGGTCAAAGAGGTTGCTCCTGAACGTGACTCTACTGGGTCATCCATAGAGAAATCTGGCTAGCTGAAAAACGTCACCTGAACTTAACAATGTTTCACAGGGCGTGATTAAAACTATCAATCACGTTCAAGTACATGCCCTTAAGTCACGTCTGTTCTCTTAGTTCTGTGAGGATATGGACACAGAGTACACAAATCGTACACAGAGAAGTAAAATGGCTTTCTGGTAGATCACTGGACAGTTTTTGAGTTTTGAGAGCCACTCCAGATTTCTATCAGAAAAACAGTCACCACTGGCAGCACATCTCAGTGACACAAAATGGGTCGCACAATGTGCTTATTTGTGTGACATATTCAACCTGCTCAAGGAACTAAGTCTCTTCAGGGGAGAATGACAACGGTGTTCCAGTCGGAAGATAAAGTAGCTGCATTCAAACCCAAACTGGAATTATGGGGGTGACAAGTGAACACTGGGAATTTTGACATGTTTCAAACATCAGCAAACATTTTGAAAGAGACTGAGCCAGGGCCTTCTTTCTCAGCTGGTGCGTGATCCCCTGTCTCAGCTTTGGAAAGAGTTTGAGGATTACTCCCCAACCACAAAAGACCCCCAAACTTGAAAGGAATGGATCCACGACCCATTCCTTACTGTGAAGAAGCCGGGTGAACTGACTCTGCCGGCGCTAGAAGAGGAACTGCTTGGGATATCAAATGACGGTGGCCTTAAAAACATGTTTAAGACAACTTCGAATCTCCATACGTTCTGGATTAAAGTCAAGGTGGAATATCCCAGGATTGCCACAAAAAGACTGAAAAACTGGCTTCCATTCCCAACATCCTATCTTTGCGAAGCAGCATTTTCTGCAACGACAGCAACCAAAATGAAGTTGTGGAGCACACTGGACATAAGCAGCACACTTCAGGAGTCAGGCACTCAGTATCTAACTGCTGTATGGCAGGAAAGTACAAAAAGGATAGGGATGTGCTGCGAGGACAGAGGAACAGATGACAGAGACTCTCCCATCAGTCAAATCTGGAATGACCTAAGCATCAAAATAAATGATGATGATGTAAGATTATAATCATAGAAGAAAACTAAAACCCATGAGTTCCTGATATAAATAAATAAATTGGAGGCAAGGGAAAGTTCTTCCTTACAGAATTCTAAATAATAAATGTAGAACAAATGACAGAATTAGGAAATCACCACTTGACATGCATCCACAATAGTTATAACTCTATTAGGCGATAATAACCAAAGAATTCTAAAACCACTGGGTGAAAGTATATTTTTTAATCCTAACCCGAGGATATGTTTTTTATCGATTTTTAGAGAGAGAGGAAGGGGGAGAGAATGAGAGAGGAACACCCATCAGTTGCCTCCTACATGTGCCCCAGCAGGGCATCAAACCCACAACCTTTTGGTGAATGGGTCAACACTCCAACCAGTGGAGTCACCTGGCCAGGGCAAAAGTCTAATTTTTTTAAAGAACATTTGTGGGGTATACTACAAAGTAACTGACGTGAACCTGTCCAAATACTAATGTCATAAAAGACAAAAAAAAAAAAGATTGAAGAACTGTTCCAAATTAGAAGAAAGTAAGATACTGCACTGACTGGTGTGGCTCAGTGGGCTGGATGTTGTCCCACGAAAAAGGTTCCAGTGCAATTCCAGTCAGGGCACATGCCTGGGTTTTCAGCCAGGTCCTCAGTTGGGGGCGTATGAAAGGCAACTGGTCAATGTTTCTTGGGCACATCGATATTTCTCTCCCTCTCTTTTCTCTCCCCTACCCAGCCCCTTTCCCCTTTCTTTAAAAATAAATAAAATCTTAAAAAAAGATACTAAGAGAGTTGATAATTAAGCACAATATCTAATTATGAACTAGATCCTGCTCTTAAAAGGGAGTTCTTTATTATAAAAGACATAAGTAGAAAAAGTGATGAAATGTTTCTAGTTTACAATGTTTCCATGTTATTTACTTTGATAACTGCACTGTACTTTAAGAAAATGTCCTTGTTTTTAGAAAACATACACTGAAATATTTAGATGTAAAGGGATAACATGTCTGCCACTTACTTTCAGATGTTTCAGAAAAAAAAATAAAGTGTGACCTTGTCCAGGTGGCTCAGCTGGCTGAGGCGCCGTCCTGCACGCCCCAGGGTTTGATTCCTCGTCAGGGCACATACCTAAGTTATGAGTTCGATGCTGGGTCGGGGCTCATGCAGGAGGCAACCAACTGATGTTTCTCTCTCACATCAATGTGTGGTGTGTGTTTGCCTCTGCACCCCCTTTCTTTCTACAATTAATAAAAACGTATCCTCAGGTGAGGATAAAAATTTTTTAATATATATGTAGTATGTATGCATGTGTATATACCATATAGGTATATAGTATATGTGGGTGGGGGAGAGAATGAATCACAAAGCAAATGTGATAAAATGTCAACGCTTAAGGAAAAACTGGGTGAATGCTATATAGGAATTCTTTACTATTTTCCCCACACTTTTCTATAAGTCTAAAATTATTTTCAAGTAAAGTCAAAGCAAAAATAAAACATATGGTAAGGAAATAGAAAAATACATTGTATAAAAACAGACAACTGAAAACGCTACAATCCAACTCTAACAAGTTCCGCTCTACTGCTTAGTGGAAGCCCAACATGACCATTAAAAACCTGTACACTTTCGGTCACTTTCCAAATCGATTTTTCCACTTTTAACCAAATCCACTTTTCCTTGGATGGCACACTCCAATCCACAGAGGCCTCTCAAACAAGAATGTTAATCCCTGCACAAATCCCCCCTTATCTGGGAACAAGAAAAGAAGGAAGATTTTCTTGAAGTTGCTGATTCTAGATCAAGAGCCTCTAAGTTCCCACTGTCTCTACAGCCTGCCAGACCCTCTCATCCTGATCTGATTAATATTTGCAAGGGCTCAAACATCTTCAGTGAAGAAGACTAACAAGCCAGCTCCATAACCCCAATATTACCTCCTCTACCTTAAATCCTAGTATATATAATACAAGATGGACAAAACCAACTTAACACCTCAACTGTAAGACAGGAAGTAGTAATAATATCCAGAGTTGAATGGTCCAGTAACTACATCAGTTCTTCCCTGACCTGATCTAGAACTGCTTCTACCGGAAAATATTCTATTTCCACATTTCACTTCCAGGTCACAACCTCCTGGCTTTTACCTTTCTCACTGCCTTGCTTGCATTATGTTTATTCTTTGGGCCCTCCATTTGCTGCCACCTGGTTACTTTCTAGCCAAGGCAGCCTAAGACTATTAAGTGAAAAACTTGCATGACACTTACCCTCCATTTCCTAGTTCCCACACGCTCTGCCACATCTACCCCACTGAGCCCAATTAGAGACAAGTCTACTATCTCCTGGTAGAGGGAGGAAAACATGTCCATAACCGTGTACACTGGTGCCAGGACAAATTTAGTTTCCGATCCCAGTCGGGCTGTCAGAACCAGTCACCACCATGGCAGGTGTTTCAGTTCTACAGCTCTCCTATTCGCCACTTCCAACCATGAAACTCTTTTCCTACTTCACAGAGGAAAACAGGTTTTCAAGCAAAAATTCCTCCAACTTATCTCCCCCTGCATCTCTAAATTTATCATTATGGCATCCAGCCTAACTTATAGTCTTTGCTCCTAAATGCCAGACAACTGTACAGAGAAGATCCTGCCTCCCAAAGGATCCCTTTTCCTTTAAATAACATCTCTCCTTTTTCTCCACTAACTTCTTTCTCTCTACCCACACATACACTCTATTCACACCATACTTAAAAAAAGAAAAAAACCTGCCCCCCAGCTAAAATAAAAAACTTTTCTTAGTACTTTTCGACCTATTTCCATCCCTCCCTCTTTCCTTCAGTGACAAACATCCTAAGAGAAAAAAATATATATATCTATCATGGTTCTGTGCACTTCCAATGCTCATCTCCTCCCTAAGCCATTACCATCCGGGTTTCACTTCAACAGCTCTTGCTAAGAACATTGACTTCCTTAATTGTTAAGTCCAAAAACCTTTATTCAGTCCTCACTCTACAAAAAATCTTTAATACATTCAACACAGTTGGGTGTGTTCTAACTGGTTTTTCCTTAGCTTCTAGGGAAGCTACTCCCCTCTGCTTTTCCTCCTACCTTTGACTATTCACTCGGTTCCTTCTATAAGGGCCCTGGATATTCCCCTGCCAACTTTACTCTTACCTAAAACTGAATCCAGAGCTGTGGAGACTGCCTCCAACACACAGACCACAGAGAACTAAATGGTGTATAATTGGTTTCATTTGCAAGGACATAAGCCAACTAACTCCATATAATGTTGTTTAAGTAACCATTACAAGATTTCATTTGTCATCTAAAAAATCAGTATGGTGAACAGTCTTGTTTGTTTCATTCTTTTAGATGATCAAGTAGTTGCTATACATGACTAGAAAAGAAGGTAATTTGATGCCAGAAGATCTAATTTAAGAGATAGATCTACCACCTCCTAGATGCATAACCTTGATTGGATCTTTGAGCTTGATCTTCTGTGATGCATTCATTTTCATTCAGTCAGTCAGTTATCAATCCATCACTCAACCACCTTTACTAAACCACTAATATGTTGTAGCTACTATACTCAGTGCAGGAAATAAGATACAAATCCCAGCCCACCAAGCCCTGCAACTTCAAGCTTCTAACGACTAGGAGCTGAGGCAAGGCCTGCAGCATGGGGAATAAAGGAAAGTAAAATTTACATATTCTATGATAGCTAAACCAGGGAGCCAAGAAGGACCAGGCCTGAAATAACACCTTTCTTCAGAGAAAGTTTTGTTCTTCCCTCAGCAAACAGAGACGCTACGAACAGAATCCCCAAGCAAAACTAAATACAGTAGTATCAATTCCCAGGACATGCTGTTGTTGATGATTCATCCAGGAAGCAGAGCAAATGCCAAGATGCCACTGCAGGCAACAGTTGAAGGGCTCATCCATCAAAGTGCTACATGCCAAAACGAGCCCTCAAAAGCTGGCTGATACACATGTACACAGAAGCTGAGTAAGTTCATGATATCAGAAGCCAAATACACAGCACACACACACGCACATTCTTTCTGTTTCTCTCAAAAAGTTAGCAATCACAAGCCCATATATATTTATTCCAGTATAAATAATACTTATGTATTTCTTCATGCCTGTATAAATGATACTAATTCTCATATTACAATGACCACTATAATGTCACATTTCTAAAGGTACTAGTCAATACGAAAACCATGTTACACCAAGGTTTTCCATAAAATTTGACAGGGCTGGCATTTTCCAGTAAAAATTTACACACATGAATTTCATTACTGCATCGATTTGCACTAGAAATACGCACAAGACAAAAATACAACCTGTACCTCTGAAGAAACCACAGCAAAAACAGCATGCAGAGAGAAGCTGAGTAAGTAGTTTTCTATGGAATTCGAATTCCAATTGTCAGCACACATAATAAAACAAATTTAGTGCTGCTGGTGTGGCTCAGTGGACTGAGTGCCAGCCTACAAACAGAAAGGTTGTTGGTTCAATTCCCCATCAGGGCACATGCCTGGGTTGCAGGCCAGGTCCCCAGTTGGGGGCATGCAAGAGGCAACCAGTCAACATTTCTCTCTCTCCCTTTTTCCCTCCTTTCCCCTCTCTAAAAATAAAATAAAATAAAATAAAATAAACGAATTTACCAAGTAGTTTTGGAGGAGGAAAAAAACCTGACACTCTAAGTTTTTAACTTCACATTTTGAGAAACAATTTTGCTTTAAAGAGAAACCTTTATTTAGCATACTTAAAACATTGAAAATGACATGGAAGTATTTCAACAAGAACAATGAAAAAAGCACTATGTAGGACTATGTACAGATAAATGGAAAAAAGAAACAAAATACTGGTACAAATATTTCTGAGCCTATTCAAATATATCTGAGCCTATTCAATCACTAACATTGGACTAAGAATAAGCAGCATACTGGTTAAGTACACAGGCATTGGAATAAACATTTCTAGATCCAAACCTAGGTTCCAGCACTTACTCTGTAACCTGCCAGAACCTCATTTTTATAATCTATAAAATAGGGTCTATTTTCTCATTTAGTTTTTTTAAAAGAGCACAAAAATGAACACCTGTACATACTCAGAATGTCTGACATAGTAAAAACTCAATAAATGTTAGAGTTTTTTTTTTTAAAGCACTTTATAAACCTCTGAGGTGAGTAGGATGGAACAAACTTTAAATAATGAATTGACACACCTAGTTGGGAGCAAAGAAATATTCAAATCAGGTTTTACTGTCTCTGAATCCAGGCTCTTTCTTTTGTTTCTTCTTTAATTTTGAGAGTTTATTTATTAAAGCTGGGGACAGTGAAACAAGGAAGGGCTTAGGATAGAAGTAAGAGGAGAGAGCCTAAGTGGGGCTGGTTTGGCTCTCTAAAACTGTTATAGGAAAGAACAGCTGAGGTGGGGCTGTTTTTAGCTCACTGAGGAGTCAGAGAAAAGGAGACCTGTTCAGGGGGTTAGCCCAGGACAGGCTGCCACTGCCCCCCACTCCACTGGTTGCAAGTCTCATGAGATCCCTTAGAGTTCAGGAGATGCACACCTGTGGGGAAAGAAGAGGGGAAAGGAAAGGGCACGGGCCAGCTCGCTAAATTTGGGCTCTTTCTATTTCAAGATGCCTCCAATAAAAATGTGCACGTATCATCTACTCTGCCACAAGATCACCTTCATGATCACTTCTGATGCTGTCAGTGTACTCCACACACGTCTTTGAATGTACTCATCTACTTGTATTCAATGCTACTACTCTAATCTAAGCCACTATTACCCCTTACCTAAACTACTGTCATAGCTTCCTAACTAAACTAGACACTGACATTTGGGAGGCCCTCCGTGAAAAGGCTGGCTTGCCAAGAAATAACATAACGCTGAAGCCCGCCAGTCCACAAGTCAAAAGCAAACAAAGCACAACTCAGAGTACCTAAAGAGGCAGAGAAGAAACCCGAATTTGAAAAATAAAAACAAAAACAAAAACATCTCCAACAGGAAAGAAAGACAAAACAAAAAATATTAGGAGGAAAGTTAATGCAGGGAGTAGAACAA
Organism: Carollia perspicillata; assembly: GCA_004027735.1. Lineage (NCBI taxonomy): Eukaryota > Metazoa > Chordata > Mammalia > Chiroptera > Phyllostomidae > Carollia > Carollia perspicillata. The sequence continues at coordinate 15,116 of PVKM010019898.1, read as the reverse complement.
CAAAAATCTCAAAATCTACAGTTAGCTCAAGTTCCAGCGGGACAGTGTAGGCCCCTGCAGGCCAGTCCTCCCATTGACAGCAAATATAAACCTGGAACAAAACAGACAAAAACAACTACCTAAAGCATTCTGAACTTTTAAAGAAAACAGGGATGTAGAAGGAAGTTAAAACCTTAAGAAAAGCAACTTGCACTGATGAGAGTTTCTCCTTTATTTTTTTTTCCATTTTTCAGCTTTGCTCTGAGGTACAACCATAGCTGAGGAAAGAGACCACAGCTTAGGTTGCTAAAACTGCAATAAAAACGTTGCTATTTCTAGTCAGAGGAAGCATGGAATGGAGCCTGGGCAGGACAGAAAGTGAAGAGTAATCACTAACCCTTGAACGATGCATGTGTAGGACTTACCCAAAGTAGACTGGTAAAGACCCAAGAAATCAAGCTTAGATTTGAACCACTGAACAGTACGTGCGATAGCACTTAGAATCTCAAGCTAAGTTGACAGCCTCTAAAACAAAATATCTACCTTCTCCAGAGCATCACAGCACAACACTCGGAAGATGCAGGATAAAATCCAAAATTACTAGGAATACAAAATACCAGGAAATAGAAATCCCTCACCAGGGAAAAGACAATCAAGAGATGCCAGTTCTAAGCGACTCAAATTACAGTTACAAGATTTTAAAAGCAGCATTATTGCTATTCCAGGAAGTAAAGCAAAATTACCTTGAAATCAATGAAATGACAGGGAATCTCAGTAGAGACATAGAAAATAAAAAAAGAACCAAGGAGAAATTTTGTAATGAAACAAAAAATGTGACATAAAAAATCCAATGGATGGGACCCACAGTTCAATGGGGATAACAGAGGAAAAAGCTGATGAATTTAAACTGATAGAATCTAACCTCTCTGAAGAACAAAAAAAGAATGAAAATTAAATAAGTAAACAAAGAGCTACATGGACTTTTTAAAAATTTAAAGGATCTAAAAATAAAACCCATGTAATTTGAGGCTCAAAGGAAACAAAAAAGGAGACTAAAGCAGGAAAAAAGTTGAAGAAGTAATGTCCATTAATTCTTCAAAGGAGTAAAGGAAACAAATTTATAAATTCAACCTCAGTGAGGCTAAAACAGAACAAATTCAAAGAAAACCACACCCAAGGCACAAAAGAATAAAATTTCTAATAATGAAAGATTTAAAAAGATATTGAAAGCAGCCTCAGAAAAGCAGTATATTTAATACAGAAAAACAATAATTCAAGTAACTACACCTTTCTCAGCAGAAACCATGGCTGTCAGAAGAAATGGAACAATATCTTACAAAGCTGAGAGGGAATAACTAAGCCAAAAATTCTACATTCACAGTATGTATCTGTATACTGGAGGAATAAAGGCAAAATAAAGACATTTCACATAAAAGATAAGAGAATTAACAGCTGATCTGTACCTTAAGAAATGGTAAAAGAAGTTCTTATGGCTGATAATATTTAATAAAGAGAAATGTTTCTTCAGAAATGAAGAGAACACAGGGAGTGATAAATACTGAGTATATTAAAACATTTTTCCTCTTAAGTATTTAAAAATGTGTTACTATTTAAGACAAAACTGTAACACTGTTGGAGTTTTGAATGAATGTATACATAATACATATGACAATGGTAACGTCAAGGGGGGCAGAGGGTACAGAGACCTACAGTTACCAAGTTCTGCATTTTATATGAAGTAATGGCATTAATGTTAAATATACAAACCTAACTTTGCACTCTTTATTATCATCTTAGCAAGCAAAAAATAATGTAAAGAAGAATGGCTAAATGGCAATGGAAATAGGGCAAGGACAGCTGAAAAACAAATTTTAAACCAAATGATTCAAAAGGCTACAGAAATGAGTAAAAAAGAGGGGGGGGAAGCCCAGAAAACAAATAATACAATGGCGGAAACCAGCCATATCAATAATTACATTGAATACAAGCATTCCAATTAAAAGGCATGGAGGGATATCAGAATGAAAAAAGAAAAATCAAAGTAAACCTAGCTACATGCTCCCAAGAAAGACACACTTAAAAGATTCAGACAGGTTGTAAGTAATAAATAGACAGATATGCCATGCAAAAATAAGGCTGGAATGGCTATTTTGATATTAAATAAAACAGACCTAAAGATAAAGAACACTACCACAGATAAAGAGGGAGCATTTTATAAAAAGAGTGCCTCAAAATTTAGGAATGAAGAAATTGAGATATTTAAAGGCAGGTAACTCCACAATGTAGCAGATTTTAACACCCCTTACTCAGCAACTAATAGACTACCACAAAAACAAATTATCGGTAAAGACAAAGGTAAGAACAATACTATGAATCAACTTGATCTGACTTATCTAGAATACCATATCCAACAATGGAAGAAGAGTATATACATTTTAAATGCACATAGTACATCACCAAGATAAATATAATGGATCATAAAACAAGACTAAATAAATTTAAAAGGAATGAGATTACAGTGAATATATTATCCTACCGCAAAAGAATTAAATTTGAAATGTTAAAAAGATTATCTTAAAAAATCCCAAGTAAATGGAAATTTAACAGTCTAAATAATGTATGATTCAAAGAAGAAATCATAAGAAAAATTAAAAAACATCTGTACTGAAAGCAAAAATGCAACATAACAAACTTTGCAAGACACAGCAAAAAAACTGTTACATGAATGTTTATATTAGGGGGAAAAATTGTATCGGGGAAAAAAAGCCTAAAATCAATGACCAAGGCTCCGCCACTAGACACTAGAAAATAAAAAGTAAAAAGGAAATAGTAAATAAATATGGTAAAAGCAAAAATCAGGAAAATAAAATAGACATTTAACAAAAACAAAAACTATTCTTTGGAAAAAATAAAATTGACAAAAACTACAGCTGGACTATCAAAGAAAAAAAATGAGAAAGCAAATCCCTAAATGAAAAAGGGGTCACCACCAGACCTACAAACATTAAAATGATAACAAGAGATTATGAATTTGATGCCAACAAATTCAATACCTTAATTTTATTTTATTTTTTTAACCCCCAGGCATCTTAAGAAATCTACAGAAAATAAGTCCCACGAATATTAGGGGGTAAACCAAAAGCAGAGAAAGATTGAGAATTCAAGAAATAGAGGCTCCACATAGCAACGTGATGAAGGCAAGTGCATCAGGCCTGCAGAACAAACAGTACAAATGGAAACCGTGAGGATGGAGGGCTCTAGGAACACTGTCTTCAAAGAACAAAATAAAGTATAATTATCTGATGCATTTGACCATGCAAAAAATATAGCTGAAGAGTAAATTTTGAAAAATCACCGAAGGATATACAAAGAACTAACAACAGATACATAGAAAAATAAAGACTTAAAAATTAGGCAACTCCATGAAAAATTTAAAGTTATACAAAATATACTACCTGACTCAGTCATGAACAGTAGTTTCATAGTCATAAAATGTAAGCACTAATTTCTGATATAACTAAAAATTAGATGCTTTTCGTATATTCAGTCCTCACAATAACACTGTGAGGTAGGTATCTATCCTAGCCTTACTTTATAGATGAGGAAGGCACGTCACAGAGAGGGTAAGTAACTGAACCAAGGTTATAGTGCTTATAAGTGACGGGCCATGATTTGAACCCAGTAGGTGAGACTATGAAGAACATGACCTGAAAAGGGAAAGCAGGATATGTAAGAAACGAAAGTAAAACTAATAAATCAGCAACTAGCTAAAGATACATACATGCGTATATTAAAAATACAGAGTTAAACCCTGGCTAGGTGGCTCAGCTGATTGGAACATCGGACCATTCACCAACAGCTTTCGGGTTCAATCCGCAGTCAGGGCACACGCCTAAAATGCAGATTTAACCCCAGGTCAGGGCACTTACACAGGCAACCAATCAATGTTTTTCTTTCCCTTCCTCTCTCTCTCTAAAAGTCAATAAACATATCCCCCGATGAGAATCTTTTAAAAAATACAGAATTAAAGCAGTTAAAAAGATTTAAAGATTGCTTTCTTTTGAGGAAAAAGGCTTGAAGAACAACAGGGATGGAAAAGGAAACTACTATTTCTCATTCCTTGTCTTTTGGTACTCAAACTTTTTAAAGTATACCTGCATTACTTTGATTTTAAGAATATATACACTCACGCACAAACACAGGTGAAAGAAAGCTTGTCCAACAGCTGAAGTCGGCCCAGCTGAGTTACGATGAGCTGTGGTTCTGGACAATCAGCGGGGCTCACTTACTAGCCGGGTGACTACCAGACCATGCTGTCCCACCCATGCTCTCCAGGTCTGACGTCACCATGAATAAAAGAAGTTAACTGTAAGGAAAGTTCTATGTCCCAAGATCTTTGACTTTAACTCAGCTGATAGCTTTACAAGTAACAAAATGAAATTTGTCCTTTAAGGTTTACTGCATGACCTTAAGCAGATTCTCTTTTAACAATCTGCTATAAAATTAGAAGGCTAAAAAATGATAACTAACTACGCTTCTATAACATCTGGAAACAGGTTTTCCTTCTTTCTATAGGTAGACCAAATAACCTAACCATGGTTAAATATCTTGCAATTGCAAGCAACCAATCAGATGAGGAATTACATAATACCAGAATTCATCTAAACAGATTCCTTGGCTCTACTCTAAAAGCAAAATGCATACCCTAATTGTGGATATCAAGAATATCAACACTGTATGAGTAAGCCAAGACTTTGCTACTGTTACATAATAGAACACTAGAGAACTGTTCACTTTATAAACATAGTATACCAGTAACCTCATGCCTACTATTGAACTCATTCAGGAAAGGCATTCATTTATTTCTTCAATAAGTACTCTTCACTAGACACCTATAGTGAGCCTAAAACTATACTACATGCCGTTATATAAAAGACAGAACTAAACCCTACATCTCACTGAGTTTACCGAACACATACCATGGAGTAAGGACTATGACAGATTTAAATGTACCGTGTTAAAAGAACCCAGAACTTGAAGGGTGGGAACTGGAGGTAGAGAAGCAGAAGGTAAGGAAAAGTTTTCTGAAAAGAACAGTTAAACAGATCTGGATAAAGAACAGATATTAGCCCTGGAGGAGGGAAGGAGAAAAGAGAAAATGGGAAGAATATGTTCAAAAGACAGAAGGCAAAAGAACCATGATTTGAAGTGGTGGATTAAGAAGGGTGGGACAAAAAAAACCAAAAAGTATTATAGTCCAAATATTTATAGCTCATGTGCAGTGCAATAATAAATCAAGCAAGGGGTGAGGTAAGCAGAGGCTTGTTTTGTTTCTAAAAGTTATAAACAAAAACTTAAAACTGTCTCTAGGTTATTTCAAGACCCTTCCCTTTTTAGGGAAATCACAAAAAAAAAAGAAAGAAAGTCAGTCAGTCATGCTGATATAAATGAAAGCTCCACCCAAGTGAGAATAAATGTTCTATAAAAACTGTAATTACTGGATTTCTTCAGTCCAAGATCCAACAGGATACAAAATCCTTACAGGCTTGAAGTTAGTGATGGGGTAAAAACCTTTCAGTTTATTTTTTTATTCTCAAAGCTTCTGCCAAACAGCACAATTTCTTTATATAATGTAATGGGTAATTCTGAAGACACATCATAGACAATCTAAACCACAGCACATTCCTAAACTTTTAAAATATTAAACTGGGATTTCCGGCCAAGATGAAGGCGTAGGTGGAAACACTGTGCCTCCTCGCACAACCAAAATTAAGGACAACAAAGATTTAGAAACAACAACACAACCAGAACAGATAGAATATTGAACTACGGAAGCCCGACAACCATTCAACCAAACCGGTAAGAGGGGTGCAGTCAGCAGAGAGGCAACACGGCAGGAAAAGGCAGTGGCCACCAGACCCGGGAGTGCAGGCAGCACAGGGCTAGCAGACCCCAGACTCGAGGAGGAACCGAGCAGAGCATGCAGGGCAGTTGGCCGACCTCGGTCACGCATTTGCATGCAGATAAAGTAGGAGAGAGTGGGCAGTGAAATGGACCACACAGTCCAGGGCCCCAGCAATGGGAAATAAAGCCTAAAAACACCTACTGAAAAGGTGCCAGGAGAGACTTCCATCCTCACAGGAGAGGGCGTTGGAGAGACCCAGAGTCCTGGAGTGTCCTTACGCTCATCCAACTGGGAACCAGAGCCGGGGGGGCCCATTTTGCTTGTGGGAGGCAGCAGAGAGGATGCAAATCCGAGAGAGCCCAGAACAGGCACCATTGTTCCTCCCTCTCTGACCCCGCCCCCACAGACAGTGTCACAACCCAGCGACTAGGTTGTCCCACACTGGTAAACCCCTAAGACTCCACCACCCAGACGTAACAGGCGCCACCTGACCAAAAATAACTCAAACAGAAGAATAACTCAAAGCCCCAGAGCCAATACTTTTAAGCGACCAAGAGATAGCCAACCTATCAGATGCACAGTTCAAAACACTGGTGGATCATGATGCTCACAGAATTGGTTGATTTTGGTCGCAAATTAGATAAAAAAATGAAGGCTACACTAAGTGAAATGAAGGAAAATGCACAGGGAACCAATAGTGATGGAAAGAAAACTGGTACTCAAATCAATGGAATGGACCAGAAGAAAGAAACAACCAAACAGAAAAGAATGAAGAAACAAGAATTCAAAAAACTAAGGAGGCTCAGGAACCTCCAGGACATCTTTAAATGTCCCAACATCCGAAATATAGGAGTACCAGAAGGGGAAGAGGAAGAGCAACAAGTGGAAAACCTATTTGAACGAACAATAAAGGAGAACTTCCCCAATCTGGCAAATGAAATAGACTTCCGGGAAGTCCAGGAAGCTCAGAGTCCCAAAGAAGGTGGACCCAAGGAGGAACACACCAAGGCACATCATAATTACATTAGCCAAGATTAAAACGAAGGAGAGAATTCTAGAAGCAGCAAGAGATAAGGGGACAGTCACCTACAAAGGAGTTCCCATCAGACTGTCAGCTGATTTCTCAAAAGAGACCTTACAGGCAAGAAGGGGCTGGAAAGAAGTATTCCAAGGCATGAAAGGCAAGGACCTACATCCAAGATTGCTCTATCCAGCAAAGCTTTCATTTGGAAGGGCAGATAAAGTGCTTCTCAGATAAGGTCAAGTTCAAGGAGTTCATCATCACCAAGCACTTATTATATGAAATGTTAAACGGACTTATCCAAGAAAAATAATATAAAAATACGAACAGTGAAAGGACAGCAAACTCACAGTTATTAAAAACCACACCTAAAACAACAGCAGACTAAGTGGACACCTAAAACAGGAACAGAGCCACAGAAATGGAGATCACATGGAGGGTTAGCAACAGGGGAGTGCGAGGAGGTGGGGGAAGAAGGTACAGAGAATAAGTAGCATAGATGGTGGGGAGAAAAGAGACAGGGGGAGGGCAAGAGTAGTGTGGGAAATGTGGAAGCTAAAGTACGTATGACACATGGACATGAACTAAAGTGGGGGAGTGTGGGTGGGAGGGGGTGTGCAGGGTGGAGGGGAATGAAGGGAGGGAAATGGGACAACTGTAATGGCATAATCAATAAAACATTTTTAAAAATTAAATTGTTCATGTTCAAACAAATCTCAAAAGCAAGTCAAAATCTTGAAGTAATCTGAGAGCAATCTTAGACTACTGCATTTCCCAACTTGCATTTGGCATGTCTTTTACATTTACCCACATCTTATTTCCGGTTAAGTGATCAAACTTTTGAAGAAACCATAACGACTTGGCATGAAAACACAGACATAGGAAGATTTACAATCACATGGTACGTAGACTAGTCTCAGTTACCATAATCTTGTCAGTAAATTTACATTTAATAAATGTAAGCAGAATGTATTCCACTTATTTAAACTTAAGGTTAAATGTGCTTGTGTATATAAAAGCACTTGGCAGAGTTCTCAGCATATTCCTGACATAATGCAAAGTCATTATTGTTCTATTACTGCTACACTAGCATTGATAAAATGTATTACTTATTCCATCAAACTGCTTCATTTTCTTTAAACCACCTATCACTATCTGAAAGTGTGCTTATTTATTTATCTGCCTCTCATCCACCACAGTATGAGCCATGAGACAAGAACTTAACTGTCTTGTTCACCAGCACCTAAAACAGAACTTGGTAGAAATACTGCATAAATTATTATTTATTAAGTGAATACATGAGTTGTAGGACCTTTGTCCTATAGTTAGTTAATCAATGACCTTTGTCCTATAGTTAGTTAATCAATCACCAGCACCTAAAACAGAACTTGGTAGAAATACTGCATAAATTATTATTTATTAAGTGAATACATGAGTTGTAGGACCTTTGTCCTATAGTTAGTTAATCTAAAACACAACTTGGTAGAAATACTGCATAAATTATTATTTATTAAGTGAATACATGAGTTGTAGGACCTTTGTCCTATAGTCATTGATTGTCCTAAAAATTCCTCCCATACATTAACTTAAGCATAAATCTCACAAGAGGTACTTAGGACCCGGAAGCATCTGTGAGAAAAAGCACCAGTTTAGAAGTACAAAGACACACAAAAACATAATTCAATATAATAAGTTCTCTAATACGGTGATTATCAATTTTTCCTCTACCTTGATGTTGACGACAAATGCAAGAAACTCGGCATGCCTCCTTCTTCCAATTACAGTTTGGAAGTGTTTACATTAAAGAACAGGATTATATGAGGGAAATGAACCAGAAGGATGTGGTACAGAACCTTAGATGAGAAATAAACTGGAAAAAATTAAACCGGAAAGAGAGAATACATTATGGTTGAATAAGTAATAATAAGTAGGTCCTGGACTCTATCAGTTAGCCCATAAAAATTAGGAGGAGGGGTGGAGATTGCTAAGATAAGGCACTGTAAAATACAGGAAGGTCAGTTAAAGGAACATGTATGTTTAGAATAGAAACTTACACCTCAAAAACCCAGTAAGTCCATAAGAATGGCTAAAACTAAAAAGACTGACTATACCAAAATTTTGGAAACGTGGTAGAGCAACCAAAATTTTCATTCAGTGTTGGCAGAAGTACAAAATGATATAACTACTTTGGGGAAAAGTCTAGTGATTTCTTGAAAAATTAAATATACTCCAACCTTACTGTCCACTAATTCTACACAAAAGAAATGAAACATGTCCACAAAAAAAAAAAAAAAAACTGTATAAGCCCTGGCTGGTGTGGCTCAGTAGATTAAATGCCAGCCTGCAAAACAAAGGGTCGCTGGTTCGATTCCCAGTAAGGGCACATGCCTGGGTTGTAGGCCAGGTCCCCAGTAGGGGACACATAAGAGGCAACCACGCATTAGTGTTTCTCTCTCTCCCTTTCACCCTCCCTTCCCCTCTGTCTAAAACTAAATAAATCTTTTTTAAAAATTGTGCAAGAATATTCCTAACATTTTTATCCATAATAGCCAATAATTGAAACAACCCACAGAGCAATGTATAAACAAACTATACCATATTCATACAATTTATACAACAAAATAATATTCATCAATAAAAAGAGATGAGCTACTAATATATACAATAACATGAATCCATCTCCAAAACTTCATGAAGAGCAGGAGTGTCAAACTCATTTTCACCGGGGACCACACCAGCTTTGTGGTTGCCTTCAAATGGCAAAAATAATTCTAGACTGGATAAATGTAACTAATCCGTTAATGTTAAGGAGCTGAAATTACATTTGGCCCTTTGAAGGCAACTGTGAGGCTTATGTGGCCCCCAGTGAAAATGAGTTTGACTCCCCTGATGTAGAGTGAAAGAAGCTTTGCAGACAATATGCTATTTATATGATTCTAGCATAGACAAAACTAATTTGAAGTGAAAAAAATCAAAATTACAATCATGTGGTAGGCAGGAATTGAAAGGGAGGGGCCATGAGGAAACTTTCCAGGGTGACAGTAATGTTCTATATGGCAGGTCAGTAAAATTCTTCTCTAAGGAGAATAGCAAATATTGATTCAAGCTTTGCAGACTATGCCTCAAATACTCAGTCCTGCCACTGTAAATGAATGGGCATGGCTATGTCAAAATAAAACTTTATTTACAAAACAGAAGTTGGAACTTAGTTTGCTGATTCCTTTTCTATTTGAAAGTCATGTGGGTTACACTGGTGTATGCATTTATCAAAACTCATTCAACAGGCAAATAAGACTTATACATTTCACTATACATCAGCTTTACACCAAAGAGAAAGAACCATAAAGAAATATTAAACTGTAGGCTAGTTATAAGCATGCAGTTTATAGTGACATGTATATCTGCAACTTACTTTGAAAATATCAAAAATAAGAATTGATGGACACACAGTAATACAAATAGAGAACCATTAGTAACTGTAGACCCTACTTGGAAATGTACAATCTTTCGACTTTTTTACCTATTTGAAAGATGTAATACTAAATGTAGAGGAAGGGGGAATTCAATAACAGGTCACTAACATGTACTGCACGCGAAAGATACACTGGAAGATGGTCAGATGAAGGAAAAAAGTAGTAAACAGGCTATCACAATAGTATATGCCATAGAAAGCATTAACATTTAAGAAGCACAAAATAAGTTCACCGAGAGAATTCAAAGAAAAGTAGAAAGTTTCTTCATATCAGGAATAAGGAAGGAGTTTCAAGGAAAAAGTTTAATGTCATGTAACGAAAAAAATGAAGCAAAACAAGAACTGAAAAGTATCCATTACATTAAGCAATGGGCAACCTTGATGATGTAAAAGCAATGTGGTAAGAATATAAACCAGATAAAGAATATTGATACGTTCAAAGGAGACAAACAAGTGAAGATCAAAGGAACTGAGCTGTGCCCAGAAAAGAAGGCAATAACTAGAGAACACATACAGTGAAAGACTACAAAACTTCTTTAAAAGGGAAAACAAAAGTAAATCACACTTCACTTAAAAATCAACATTTACTATCTCATCCAGAACATGTTCTATTGGGCCAGGCAGTCCACCGTGGGCCTGAGTGTCCCTGTACATTCTTGTTGAATGTGACAGTCTACAAAGCTTATCTATTTCCTGATATTGAGTGAATTCTTGTAATAAGCCACATAGGCAACACAGAAGGTCAAGGTTACCACATGTTAACTGCCCTCTCAGGGAAAGGAACTAGCTTGTTTGTTTGCTACATTGCTTTCTGCCTGCTAAAAAGTGTGGGGCCCTTGCCCCTGAGTTCCTCAGCTGTGACCCACTAGTGCATCCATCTAGACTCATAACCCTCCTGGGTCCTGGCCACAAGGAAAACCTACACAAACATGCTGATGATCATGCAGTTTGCTACCTACGCTCTGAGTAATAATCACATCATCTGTCTCTGACCTGGGGAGTCTCCTGTTCTCCGCCAGCAATCATGAAACACTGACATACTAATTTATTGCCTCGTAAATATGGTAAAATAAAATCTTAAAGACTTTTCACAGTTCTTAACAAGGACAACAAAAAACTAGTTGATATTCAGGTTCTAAATAAAACAAGAGACACAAAGGTGGTCATCAGCAAAAACTGAAATATTTTCAATATTTTATAATTTACATTATTCCTATTTTTCATGTACTAGTCTCTATATTGTATCTTTTACATGTTACATTATATAATTCTCATAATAATACTAATAAAGTAGGTACTAATACGAGAAAATTGAGGCTTTAAGACTTGAAGTAACTAAGCCAAATTGTAAACAGCACATCCTAAATATAAGCCCAGGTGACTTTAACATATTTTTTATTTTTATAAATACCAAATGGATTATTAACATTTGTTTTATTTTTATTTATTTTTTATTTTTTAAGAAGATTTTATTTATTTTTTTTAGACAGGGGAAGGGAGGAAGAGTGGGAGAGGAACATCCATGTGTGGTTGCCTCTCACACACCCCCTACTGGGGACCTGGTCCAACAACCCAAGCATGTGCCCTGACTGGGAACTGAACCACCAAGCATTTGGTTCCCAGTCTGGTGCTCAATCCACTGAGCTACACCAGCCAGGGCTTTAACAGATTTTTTAACCATTAATAGTCAACCTCCTTCCCAGCTGATTTATCAAGAGTAACTCTAATTCTCCAGATAAAAGAGCAAAGTTTGATCCCCAGTCAAGACACATACGAGAATCAACCAATGAATGCATCAGTAAGTGGAAAAACAAATTGATGTCTCTCTCTTTCTCCCTCCCTCTCAAGTCAATTTTTTTTTAAAAAACAGCCAAGTATCTAGATCTTCACTGTGTGAATACTTCATTATATTCATAGAAAACTAACGTTTAGAAATGTTAACATAATCTTAAAATTTTCTTTAAAAATATGCCCAAGGTATAAGGAAAGCTAGATTAAACAAATCCAAACCATCATCTTCAGAATTTCTCATGGTTTTAATAGAAAAATGTGTTTTATTATGCTAATGTATGTTACAAATCTTCTAAGACTATTACCATCATTCTGGAATACAGTTTGGGAAACTACTACAAAAATATACAGTGCCAATTTAACTTTTACATAAAATAATACCTTTGAAATCTTAGTAGTAAGCTTGTTACAGGCACATAATCCTTTAAAATACAGAACATCAAAGTTAGAATGTAGCCTAACAGCTTCAAGCCACGTCAACTGCTTTATAATAGTCCCGCAACACTGCTCATTTCCTACCAAGCAAACTGAATTTCCCATAACACAATGAAACTACCTACCATACCTGGCTTCTCCTGAAATTAGGTAACAATCAAGGCTTTCTGCAGTTAGCCACTGCTCTACTTAACAAAATTCAGGCCCATTTAACACTGGAAGAAACCACAGAAAAAGCAATTTTCCACAAAAAACTTGTGCACTGGCTAATGGTAGTAAGTCTACCTAATGGTCCTGAGCATCAATAACAACTTTCCAGTATGGAAAGCTAAATTTAAACTCTCTCAATATGTGACAAATTAACACTGCATACCATTTCACCCCTAAGCATGCTTGCCTGTCCCCAACTTTACAACTGAAATTCCTTATTGCTCAAGGTTATTAATCTTTCCAGAGTTCTTATATTTTTATTTTTTTTAACTGAGCCAAAGGAAACCACACAAGCTATGATCACCATATACGCCACAGTTGCAGATTGGTCCCTAGATAAATACTTTACTGGAAACCCATTTAGCTGCTTCTCTGGCATATACCTACAGTTACTGATCAGGCCATTTCAACAAAACCAGATGAAATTACTATGTAGTAATACAAATTAAAATCCAAATTTAAATGATGCTAAAATTCACAAACATGTTCCCTTCCAAAGAGAACAAATTGATGTCCTACCTACTTAAAGTGAGTAGTTATCTTCAGAAGAACTGATTTTGACCTCTGCCCTAAAAGAATGCCTCCATCCATTCAAAGGTGGGACTCATTTCCAGTTTGAAAAAATAACAAATATGATGATACTGTCCACTTATTTTGAAATGAATTTTAGAGGGGGGGAACCCTTAAAATTAAGAAAGCAAATTTCAATATTTTGGTATTAGAAATTTTTAAAACTAATAATTAAGTCTTAACTAGTCATAACCACTGAAAGCAAATGTGACAATATAACAAATTATTTTAAGGCACAGCTACATCAGTTAAAAATGTTTTGAGTAGTGATTTCTGTATGAGAACATGGTTAATTCTGATAAGCAAAATCCCCAAAGAGAAAGAATTCAAACCAGTTAATGCCATTCAGGAAAACAAATAGGAACAGAAAAGAAAAGGGATTACAAAAAGGAACCATTCCCACTGATAAGAGTATTCAATATTTACTTAATGCATTTCATTTTTGTTAACGTCTGCAAAAATAAGAATGCCCTAAAAAAAATAAAACCACCAAACCCATATACACTGAGAACTCCAAAAATGCCTTACATATTGGCTGCAATCTTTTCCAAACTGTCCTGGAAAAAAAAACCCTGATAAATTTCCAAAGATTTCAGAATATGGATCATTTGGAGGTTTTACAGGATGTAAACCAGATGAAATGGAAGCATCACCAGCTTCTGTCATAGAAAAATTCAAACTTACATTGGGATTTCATCTTTCAGTAGTCTTCACATTTGTCAAAATGCACTTATTAATTGAAATTCTTAGTTCACAAGTAAGTTTCGCATGTGCAAATATATTTGAAAGGTGAAATGTCCACTAACATGTATACAGTTGTAAAATGTTACAAACAGTACTAATAACTGCCCATCGGCTGGAACAAAACAGTGAACTATTGCTGAGTCCATCTTTTAAATATGGGTTCCAATGACACCACCAGAATAATAAAGGGGGAAAAGAAAAATACAAGGTACGGCACAAATAACACCCCTTTTTATTTCAAAATGTTTTATAGCAAAATCATAAGCATGTAATTCTGTAACATAACTACCACATTCAAGCACACCATATGACATTTTAGGTGAAATGTTAAAATTAAAACTATAAATTATTATACCCATATTAACACCCTACCAACCACTCAACCAGGCCTTATTTCTGCAGGACCCAGGATATTAGAAAATTTGACACTGAAAATAATAGAAGTACACTTTTCACTCGCTTCAACATACAAAGGTTTATACGGTTAAACTGGAAAATTCTGTACTTAATGAAAAACTATTTTTCTGACAAGATTAGCATTTTTCTAGTAAAGCATCCTGTTTCCCCACATAGGGGTAAAAAAAGTGGGGATTAAAAAAAAAGAAGTCACTTTCAGTATGTAATAACAAAATGGAAAAGGACAAAATGACAAGATTAACCAGAGCTCAGAGACCATATCAGCATCACGGCTACTCTCTACCATTTTACAATTTTTAATTCCCCCCCCTCCTTTTTTTTTCCGCCAGGTCCACATCTGACCCTACGTAATGCTTACATCTCCTCCCCCTTCCCCCACTCCATTTATGATGGCGATCACCTTCCCAGCAGGTATGTGAACTCCGTACCATTTCCAGCAGACAATCCAGTGGAATGTCTCAGAAGTGTCTGAATCAGGGAATGAAGAAATGATCGAGAAAAGTGATAAATGAAACAGCTATGTTTTAACGAAGTGGATGCTGTACTGACGGGTACAGGGTGTGGGTGGGGGG
>PVKM010019897.1:0-23790 GCA_004027735.1 Carollia perspicillata | reverse complement strand
AAAACTACTCAACCTAATAAATGAATTTGGCAAAACAGTGGGATACAAAGTCAATATCCAGAAATTAAAGGCATTTTTGTATACCAATAATGAAACAGCAAAAGCAGAAATCAAGAAAAAAATCCCATTTGATATAGCAAAAAGAAAAATAAAATACCTAGGAATAAACCTAACCAAAGAGGTAAAAGACCTGTATGCAGAAAATTACACAACACTGAAGAAAGAAATCAAGGGAGACACAAACAAATGGAAACATATACCGTGTTCATGGATTGGAAGAATTAACATTATCAAAAATGTCCATATTACCCAAAGCAATATACAGATTCAATGCAATACCTATTAAAGTAACAATGGCATATTTCACAGACATAGAGCAAACACTTCACAAATTTATATCCCCGAATAGCTGCTGCACTTTTGAAAAAGAAGAGCAAAGTAGGAGGGATCACAATACCTGATACCAAACTGTATTATAAGGCCACTCTAATCAAAACAGCTTGGTACTGGCATAAAAATAGGCACATAGACCTATGGAACAGAATAGAGAACCCAGAAATAAACCCAAGTTCTATGGTCAATTAATATTTGACAAAGGGAGCAGCAAAATAAAATGTAATAAAGATAGCCTCTTCAACAAATGGTGTTGGGAGAACTGGACAGCTATGTGCAAAAAAATGAAGCTCGAGCACCAACTTGTGCCATACACAGAAATAAATTCAAGGTGGATAAAAGACTTAAATATAAGCCGGAACACTATTAAAGTCACAGAGGAGAACATGGACAGGAAAATCTCAGATATTCCACACAGCAACATGTTTACTGATTTGTCCCCTAGAATAAGGGATATAAAGGAAAAAATAACCAAATGGGATCTCATCAAAATAAAAAAGTTTCTGTATGGCCAAAGAAAACAGTATTAAAATAAAAAGAGAACCAACTGTATGGGAAAACATATTTGCCAATGATACCTCATACAAAGGTTTAATCTCCAAAATATATAAAGAACTCACATGAATCCACTCTAAGAAGATAAGCAATCCAATTAAAAAATGGTCAAAGGACTCGAATAGACGCTTCTCCAAAGAGGACATACAGAGCATCCAGAGACACATGAAAAGATGCCCAATATTGCTCGCTAGCTATCAGAGAGATGCAAATTAAAACTACAATGAGATACCACTTCACACCGGTGAGAATGGCCATCATAAACAAAGCAACAAACAACAAGTGTTGGAGAGGTTGTGGAGAAAAGGGGACCCTAGGACACTGTTGGTGGGTGTGCACACTGGTACAACCACTATGGAAAACAGTATGGAATTTTCTCAGAAAACTAAAAATGGACGTGCTTTTTGACCTGGCAATTCCACTGCTAGGTTTATACCCTGAGAACCCAGAAACATGAATCCAAAAGAACCTATGCACCCCAATGTTCATAGCAGCACAATTTACAATAGCCAAGTGTTGGAAGCAACCTAGGTGCCCATCAGTAAATGAATAGATTAAAAAACTATGGTACAGGTACATAATGGAATTCTATGCAGCAGAAAGAAAGAAGGAGTTCCTACCCTATGCTATAGCATGGATGGAACTGGAAAGCATTATGCTAAGGGAAATATGCCAGATGTTGAAAGACAAATACTATATGATCTCACCTTTAAAAGGAACCTAAACAACAAAACAAATAAGCAAGCAAAATATAACCAAAAACATGAAATAGAAAACAGGCTGAGAGTAACCAGAGGGGAGAGGGGAGGGAATTTCAGGGGAAAAGAGGAAGGGATTATAGGAACGAGTATAAAGAACACATGGACAAAAACTAAGGGGGGTGGAAATGGGAGGGAGGTGGGGAGCACTGGGGGGTGGGGTGGGCTGGGATGGGAGTAAAAGACAGAAAACTGTACTTGAACAACAACTAAAATAAAAAATAAAAAAAAGATACTTTTAGACAAATAATTGGGTCTTACTTGGGAATATTTGTTAAGAATTAAAAACAAACTATAAATGGAGGTGCTTCAGTAAATAGAAAATTGGATCCACATGGAAGATGTGATATGCAAGAAGTAAAGGTAAATGAAGTATTTCTTAAACATGTTGGTAAGAATAAACTGAGATAATTAAATATAGTATTGATCAAGCTTAAAGTGAGGGAGAAGTAAAGTATTAGATACATTAACTAAAGAACTATAAAGAATGAGGGCATGATTAAATGATTTCTCATGCCTCATTTTTGTGGTGGAGAGTACTGTTAACTTTCAAATTAGATCAGTCAGGAAAGCCTGTTAGAATTATGGCAAAATATTAAAAATTGGAAAGAGAATATAATTTCCATTATAGGAGAAGGGAAATATTTTATGGCTCTAACAAAAAAGAAGAAATAGAATAAAAAGGCAAATAAAAAATGGCATGGAAAAAAGAAAACAAAATACCTCATCAGAAATATATCAAAGTATATCAGTGAAAACAACAAATGTAGAGATTTAAATAGCCTGTTGAGAAACATTATGAAATTAGTTTAAAAAATAAACCCCAGTAAGTCACTTATGAAGCATGTCTAAAATGTTATAACACTGATTGGAAGCTAGATGAACAGATATAACCACTAAGTTATACTAATCAAAATATAGGTGCTATAGAAATATTAATATCAAGTAAAATTATACTTTCAAGGCAAAATTGTAATTGCATAAGATTTATAAATCATTATATATCTTGCAAAACAGCTGCCAAAATATAAGGAAAATTTAGAGAATTAGAAGGATGAGTTAACACAACCCTGTTACAGTGAGAAAATTTATGCTTTTTTCCTTAAAAGAATAAGAACAAAAATTAGGAAAAATTTATAAACCACACAACAAACCTGATTTTATTATGTATTTAGCTACTATATGAAAAGCTAAAATGTACTATTTTTTTTCAAGTAACTATGAAACATTTACCCAGATTAATCACATATAAACAAAATTTTACCTCATAGCAAAGAATCAATTTCTAAAGACCCCTTTCTTTGAAAATAATTTAATAAAAAGAGTTAATTTATAAAATAAAATAAATTAGATTAAATTTACTAAATAAAATTAGAACTCAAGTATTTTAATGTAATTTTAGAGATTCTTTGGGCTATTAAGCAGAAAAGTAAAGTAATTACCAGCTGCTAGGAGTAACACTCAAAAATAATTTTTTTCAATACTTAGAATGTTTTATTGTCTTTAGGTTGGCTGGAAACAATTACCTGCATTTATACTTTTTAAGATTATTTCACTTCATTGGAAAAAAAAGATAAATGTTACATTACAGACTTGTTACTTTCATGTGTTCGCTGCTCTGGGTTGAGAAAATGTCCAGCTCTTTCCTACAATGTGTTTCGGCATGACAGCTCATCAACAAAAGGTGTGTGCCCCCAATTTCCGCTTGTTGCCATTGACTTCTTGCTAGAAGCAAATTTCTTTGCAGCATTTATGACATCAGCATCAGCTACTGAGTCAATCTGCTGAAGGACTGTGGATGGTGGCATGTATGAACCAGCAACAAGGGCCTGAGACCCGACTTCATCCAGGAAACCCTCAGAAGACTCCACTGATGTTAGGTACCCAGCCTTCAGCTTGTTCTTGGCAGCCCTGGCATCTGTATTGGAAAGGTTTCCTTGAGCAACTGTTTTTACTTGGTTGTAGGCAGCCCTGATAACATCTCCAGCAGCTGTGGCCTGTGAGATAGTATAAATCCCAAAGAGTCCAGAATCTGAATAACTGGCATTAAAAGCGGAAACATCAAATGGGTGATGAATCCTCTAGGTGACAGCTTGGTACAGAGGGCTGGTAGCATTGCTGCCCCTCTTAACATGTGGCCCAGCTCCAGGGACGTGCTGGAGAACACTAAATGCATTTGCTTCTGCGCTTCCTGTGGCAGGACTTTTCATCTAGAAAAGCAGCGTGGACGAGGCTGTCTCCATTCTGTTCTCGAATTTCACCTCCATGGTACCTGGCCTTTGCACCAGATAAACCAAGCCCACCCCTCATGTTTAGAAACCGTTCAGCAACTTGCTTCAGAACAGAATGATTCACACCAAGTCCAATCAAAGCCATTCTTGTACTTGGAAAATGGCTCTCTACACAGTGATGTAACTCATCTGGTGTCACCTTTCCTAGCCTGTAGTCTGGACAATACAGGGAATTAGCCAAGGCATTTCGGTAAGCTGCAGCATGCAAATTTTCAAAGATATGAGCCTGTGGATTCTGAAAAGCCACAGCTTTGTCAATCCTTAGTTGAGACCCAAGGGCAGCTACCTCCCAACAATGAAATTCAGGTGCTGTGGTGACACTGAGCAGGAACTCCATTAGAATATTGACATCATCCCATTGGCATTCCACAGTGTAGACCATGCTTTCCCTTGCTGAAGTCACACTTAATTTGCCACCAACTGCTTCAATTCCATGAGTTATCTTCAAAGATGATGTGCCTTTCGTAGTCAGACTGGATGCAAGATGAAGCCAAAGAGAGGTTCCTAAGTTGTTAGGGTCCTCATACCCACTGCCTGCTTTAATAAACGAACTGATTCTTGATGCAGGAGCAGAGTTTTCCAGAGAAGCAGTCACTAAACCATTTGGTAACTTGGTAAGCTCAAGCTCCCAAGGAAGTGGACGCACTTTTGTAGGGGCAGCTGTGGCTTTCACTTTGGGAGCAACTTTGAGGGAATAGAATCTCGAGAGGGACCCAGCTCTGATTACCAGTTTCATGGCCCAAAATTGCTCTGATCCACCATCACAGCTGGTTTATAGGAAAGCAAGATGTGGCCAACAAAAAAAAAATTTTTGAATAAATAATCAGATATCAGTAAAGACTGTATTTAGGAAAGAAGGTTGATCATGTTTTTTTGGAATAAAGGTTTTACCAATGAGAATAATGGAAAAAAGACTGCACTATACCTGGAAGCTTAATGAATATGGCTTTTAATATATCATCTTTGAATGTCACTAGCTGTTGAGCAAGATTGTGACATAATAGAGGACATTTTAAACCAGTCAACTTTTCTAATGTTGACGTCCTAGATCATACAAATTTCCATAACTAAAAAAGTTGTAACTGTGAAGTGGTGTCTCATTGGGGTTTTAACTTGCATCTCTCTGATGGCTAGTGATACTGAGCATCCTTTCATATGTCTATGTGCCCTCTGTATGCCATCCTCAGAGAAATGTCTATCCAAGTCCTTTGTCCATTTTTTAATTGAATTGTTTGTCTTCCTGGTGTTGAGCCATATGTTTCTTTATATATTTTGGAGATCAAACCCTTGTCTGAGATATCATTAGCAATATATTTTCCCGTACAGTTGGTTCCCTTTTCATTTTGCTAATGTTTTCTTTAGCCATGCAAAAGCTTTTTAATTTGATGAAGTGCCATTTGTTTATTCTTTCCTTTATGTTCCTTGTTCTACAGGACATATCAGTGAAAATATTGCTGTGTGGAGAAAAAAAGTTGTAACTGTATCAAATATTATTATGATAGTTATAGTAGGTTATAAGCAAGCCTTATAATTACATTCTAAATTATAGGTAAAGATGCTTTTGTATGAAGAGGGGAACTTTTAATTTGTGGGTATGGATGATAAATTATTTATCTTTATCTTTATGGTAGGTAGCCACAGTTTTTAGTTCTTAGAAAACACTTAATAACTGCTTGGTGCAATGAATTGCTTTTAATAAAGATTATTCACACTTCTCCATTAAATCAAATGTGTCCATTGGCACATTTTCAAGAAAAAACTAAGTAAATTTCATTTATGCCAATCTTTGTGTTTTTACATATGATTGCTGCTTGATTTGCATCAAAATGACAATGGAGAAGGAATATATTGAATGATAAAGACCAGGTTTGAATCTTTGAAAGAATATCATGATATATGAATCTTAAAACTCATTTGTTCTATGAACAGAATGAAGAAGATATGAACAAAGATGGAAATAAACAGAAGAAGAAATGATGCATTTTATATTTATGGTTGTGATGTGCCATTTTATATCATTTTTTACATTGTGAATATTGGTGAATTCTATTGCATTGTCTAGCCCAGACAACATTTATACATCTAGTAACTGTTAATATTTTGGCATTCAGTGCTTTTTTATTTTTTATTTTTATTTTTTATTTTAGAGAGAGGGGAAAGAGGGGAAAGAGTGGACAGAGAGAGGGAG
Organism: Carollia perspicillata; assembly: GCA_004027735.1. Classification (NCBI taxonomy): domain Eukaryota; kingdom Metazoa; phylum Chordata; class Mammalia; order Chiroptera; family Phyllostomidae; genus Carollia; species Carollia perspicillata. Next base: position 17,605 of record PVKM010019897.1, on the reverse strand, counting down.
AGAAACATTACTGTGAGAGAAATATGGGATTGGTTGTTTCCCACAACAACCTGACCTGGGATAAACCTGCAACCCAGGCACATGCTTTAACTGGGAATTGAACTGGCAACCATTCAGTGTGCCAGACAATGCCCAACCAACTGAGCCACCCTGGCCGGGGTGGTGTTTAGAGTTTTAGAACAAAATCTTTTTGACCATATTTGTTTTAATTCTCTGTGAGTAATGTGCATATACATATTCAATATATTGCTCTCCTCCCTCTTGTCTGAATTCTCCACATATGGAGGCTGAGACCATTGCTATATTATTACTAGTCTGCCTTCTTACAAGACTCTACCTCCATGAAGGAAGAAAATGTGCCTTATATCAATATTCCAAGGATCTGGCAGTGGGTTGAACATCCATTTGTGACAATAGAATATAAGTCAGGAATAGCCAGATGGAAGATATGAATAGGGCAAGGTATGTGGGAAGGGGCATGAAGCTTTCATGCTCTTTGAGTGTACCACTGTCCCCAAATACCCAAGTATTCACCAACCTGAAAAGCAGCCAGAACAAATTTTAAGGAAACTAAATCATTTTTTCAAACTATGTGATTCCATTATTGCTGGCATGTTTTCTTTGCAAATATTTTTAATTGGGTTCAATGTTAGGTGATTTAGAATTATGTTTAAGATAATTGCATTGCTTAATGCTAAATGAACCTTTTGGATTTAGGTAACTTAAAAATATTTTTCTAATAATCTTTTCATGCTATTTATGCAAGTAACTCTGACAGTTCATCCTTCGAAAAAAATATATAGTGTCTATTTCCTTTGTGTGTGATTTGTATGGTTGGGCATTCAAAAACAATGCTGTTTTTTCCTAAAGCTAATCCATTCAAAATAACAGGTTAAACTTCAGTGAAAAACAGGTTGCCTCTGTCTCTTCTAGTAAATCATGGCATTCGTATGCTTCTGTATATTTTATGACAAAATTGCTGAATAAGGATTATAATTCTCCATCTCTTTAACATGTTTTAGTGTTTACATGAGAGAATAAGCTTAATTATTATTTTTTGTTGTTGGCACATTTTAAAATTAGTTGACAAATATTTATGTGAAACCCACTGACTTTGTAAAACAAATCATAAGGAGAGAAATGGTAGCTTCCCAACAGGCTTTCCTACTGAATGGTGGTATCAGTGGGAGATGTGCAGTCAGTAATAAGTGTCTGTTGAGTGATGAATGACAGGGGATGGATTTCCATTTTTTTGACTAACATATTCATTCATGCTAAGGACACTCATATAAACATCTATGTACCTCTTCACACATGATTATTAAATATTTTAAAGGGTAAAACAAACCCGACTCAAAAAGGAATTTTGTAAAATTTTTCAACACGTTTGTGTGTCAGCAGTTTTTTAAGATATAATTTGTTTATAATTTATGTACTGTAACGAAATTTGAAACAATATTTTTTAGGTTTCATTCAAAATGGCTGTATGTGGATTCTGCACTCACCTTTTTCCATGACCACATGCAAATTACAACTAAATTATAGAACAATCAACCTGGGTAACAATCTCAAGAGTAGCTGAACAGAAGTCCTGTAACTAAAGATATAAAGAAAATTTTATGTCAAGACTAGTAGGAGGGGCAGAGACACAAAATGGGCTGGCTTTATACCCATGTGTGATGTTTGAGAATCTGAAGTGATATCTGAGTGGCTGGTGTCTTCCCTGAAGAGTGATGGGTCTCAGCCTCCACTCTAGGCTCCCTGGGCCAGAACACTAGAGCCAGGAAGAGAGACCCACATAACAACAGGCTGTGGAAACCAGTGGGGATTGCATGTGTCCAGGTGAGATAGAAGGCTGTAGGAAACCCAGGCATCATGCTAAAGGGCCAGCACACAAACTCACTGGCAGGCACTCAACTCAGCTCCAGCAGAGAAACAGGAGACAGAAGTGGCATAGAAGGAGAAACTAAGTCATGTGGCTGCAGGGCAAATGCAAGAGAGATGGCCGTTGTTGTCAATCTTGCATGACCAATAGGTGCCATCTTTCCTCTGTTGATTCCTGCCCCCATCACACTAAAATGTGAATCTGCATTAGACTGGTAAAATACACTAGTTCCACTCTAACTCCCTGAAGCCTGCTCCACTGCAAAGGTCCACAGGTACCAGATGGGTGGTGGCCGGCCTCAATGTACACTCACATTTTTGCTGAGTGGCCTAAGGCTCAGCACTGGTGTTAAACCTGGTGAATACCACTTGCCTCTACCCTGGTGACTCCCTGCAAACTTGTCTTGCCCAACTTGTGTACCATCTAAGGCTTTTTCAGTGGAGGATCCTTCCTGAGAGCTGGCAGATGGCAACCAGTATCAGGGTGTCTTGGGCCTTTTGCTGATCTTCCTAAGACATGGTACTGATGGCATCCAGCCTTGGTTTATACCACAGCCCTTTTAATGTGCATTCAGGACCAGCACAGACAGCTACCAACTGTGGACTGCTTTGTAGCTCCTAACAAGTAGACACAAACCTGTCACAAGCAGTGTATGACATTGGCTTATAATAGATTTTCTCTCAAAAGGCTCCAGATCCAACATATCAGTAACGAGCAAAGACCATAACAAAGCACAATCCAATTAGCTCCACTCCCAGAGGAACATCTCCACAGGCTTCAGACCACACTGGGGTGAATCTTGTTCCATGGGGTCAGGCCCAGTATAACAGCTCATAAACTATGGTCATGTCTAATCCTTATAGCCAACCAGTCTAAAAGTCAATGCTACTCATATCCCAGCTGCAGTCAAGGCTCAACTACAACAGGAGAGCACACACATTCCACACAAGGAACACTCCTCAAATACCTGAATTAGGTACTTATAAGGACTGTGTCACTGGGGTCCACAGGATACCCACTATGTAAGGTGACTCTGCCAAAACTGAGAAATGTAGAAGATCTACATAATATATAGGAACAAACACAGACAGCCCACAAAAACAGAGAGACAAGAAAACAAGTACCCACAGAAAAAACAGTAGAACTCTCCATAAAAATAACTAAATAAAATATAGACATGCAACATACCAAATGCAAATATTGAAATGTTATAAGAATCCTAAATTAACTTTGAGTATGAACAGATGAACTCAGTAAGAATTTCACCAAAGAAATAGTAAGCAAAAAACAAAAAACAAAAACAAAACCCAAAACAAAAACATAGAAATCATTAAAAAAGTCAGAAATTAAGAATATACTAGAAAAAAATCTACAACAGCTTATATGAAGCAGAGGATTGAATCAGTGATTCAGAAGGTGAAAAAGAAAACACCCACTAAGATAGCAAAAAGCAGAAGAATTTAAAAAGTAAGGATAGTTTAAGGGATCTGTGGGACAGTATCAAATGAATGATATTTGCAACATAGGGGTACAAGAAGGAGAAAAAAAGAGAAAACTTGAGAAGCTTTTTGAAAATTAATAACCAAAATCTTAACTAAAAGAAGAAAAAAAGACATGCAAGGCCAAAAACAAATGACATACTCACAAATACATTTAATCAAGGAGGTAAAGGACCTGAACTCATAAAATTATAAAATGTTGAAGAAATTAAAGAAGAAAAAATAAATGGAAGCTTACGCCATGCTCATGAAAGTGAACAATTAATATTGTTAAAATGTTCATACCACCCAAAGCAATGTACATCCTTATCAAAATGCCAATGACATTTTTCACAGTACTAGTACAAATAATCCTAAAATTTACATGGAACCAAAATGTTCATACCACCCAAAGCAATGCAATCCTTATCAAAATACCAATGACATTTTTCACAGTACTAGTACAAATAATCCTAAAATTTACATGGAACCACAAAAGACCGTGAATAGTGACAGTAATCTTGAGAGAGAAGGACAATGTTGGAAGTATCACACTATGTGATATCAAAGTATATTACAATGCTGTAGTAATCAAAGCAGGATAGTACTAGCGTAATAACAGACACAGAGATCAATAGAACAGAATAGAAAGTCTACACTGATTTGATCAATTATATATGACAAAGGAGGCCATAAGGCCGATTCTCTCCCTTGAGAATTTACTAATAAATCCTGCTTGCATACTACTTGACTTGCTGACCTGTAATTCTTTACTGCATCAGCAAGAAGATCTGAGTTTTCAACAACATAGTTACATCAAAAATTTAAAAACAAAACTGCTTTATGACCTAACATTTCCACTTCTGGAAATATATCTGAAGAAACACAAAGCACTAATTCGAAAGACTATATGCATTGAAAGACAGCATAGATGGATCTGGAGAATATGGTGCTGAATGAAATAAGCCAGTCAGAGAAAGACGAAAACCATATGATTTCACTTATATGTGGAATCTAATGAACAAAATAAACTAACAAACAAAACAGAAACATATTCATGCAGAGAATAGACTGACAGCTGTTAGAGGGTCAAAGTTTAAGGGATATACATGTAAAAGAGGAAGAAATTAAGCAAAAAAAAACCCCTCATTTGACAGACAGCAGTATGGGCATCTTCAGAGGGAAAGGGGGCGGAGAAGGTAGGAGAGAGTAAAGGGTGGGTAAGTGGTGACGGGAGGAGACGACTTTGGGTGGTGAAGACAGTTCAAAATACAGATGATGTCATATGTAACTGTACCCCTGAAACCCATATAATTTTATTAACCAATATTACACCTATAAATTCAACAATAAAATGAATTAAAACATAAACTCATTTGTTTTATGAATAAAAATATCACATGTGGAGTAAGTTAAACAATACATGTGAAGAAATTAAATAGATATTTAATTTAACAAGCAAATCATTATTACTTTGTTTTCCCAAATTTGCCTTTTTAATTATATGATAGGCTTAAAATAATGACAATACTATTGTGTTGTTTCTCAAAGATATTTAGGGCAAAGTGCGCCTGCGTAAATTAAGGTAAACACATGCCATCCCATTATTTTTCTAGGCTGTATGTTTATCTTTTGACTTTAAGCTTAGATAAAAACTGTTCACTTCTCCCATTTTAATTTAAAAAAACTTAACAGGTATATGCCATCTCTTTCTGTCTATTCAACTTGAAACTACTCAAATTCCTATTCTATCTGTTCATCTCCACCCATTTGTCCACTCGTATATGTATATATTTTTACTCACACGAATCTCAGTTATTTTTTAAAGTTCCAATGAAGGTAAATTATGTTATGAATTATAAAATATAGCATATAATCCTCAAGGTTGTAAACCTAAATTTTGTTATTTGAGCATGTTTTAAACATGGGTTTTCACAAACTGATTGTGTGTTATCTTTATAATTGCCTTTTTATACTGTGTTATTTTAGAAGAAGCCAAGTGCATCTATGATTTATTACTATACTTTTTGAAACTTTTACTTACAGTGAGAAATGTTATTTTGAAAGAGTCCTTTACATGTTTTGTTTGATGACAATTCTGATTTTAGAACAGATCAATTCTCTCTTGTCATTTTCAAAAGGAAAAGTCTCCACCTACATTGTGCTATGAGTATGTTAAAATATTCACTATACTGTATTGAGAAATATATTTGAATTCATGATATTAAACATGAAAATTTAAGAATATTTAAAACATTTTTTGTCATTCATTATTATTTTCTGGTGTACAACATACTGGTCAGACAATTATGTCATTTACAAAGTAATCCTCTATTCTATCACGTACCAGGCACCGTATGTGGTTCTTACAATATTGCTGACTATATTACTTATGCTGTATTTCATATGCTGGTGATACTTTTCTAACACCAATTTGTACTTCTTAATTCCTTTATCTTGTTAACCTAGCTCCCCAAGCCCTCTCCCTATCCAGCAAATCACTGTTTGTTCTCTGTATCTGAGTCTATTTCTATTTTGTTTGCATTTTTATTTTGGTCTTTAGATGGCACATATAAGGGACATCATATGTTATTTGGTTTTCTCTGTCTTATTTTACTTAACATAATACCCTCTAAGTCCATCCATCTTGTTGCAAATGGAAAGACTTAATTTTTCTTTATAGTGAAGTAATATTCTGTTATATATATGTACCACTTCTTATTTATCCAATAGTCTACATTGATGGACACTTGGTTTGCTTCCACATCCTGGCTATTGTAAATAACTCTACAATGAATAGAGGGGTGTCCTTTTGAATTAACATTTTGGATTTCTTTGGATAAATTCATTAAAGTGCAACTGCTGTGTCATAAAGTAATTCTATTTTTAATTTTTGAGGAAACTCCATATCCTTTATTATAGTGGCTGCACTGATCTGCATTTCCATCAACAGTTCAGAAAGACTCCCCTTTCTCCACATCCTCACCAACATTTGTTTCTTGTTTTATTGATAATAGTCATTCTGATAGGCGTGAGGTAATATCTCATTGTGGTTTTAATTTGCATTTGTCTGATGATTAGTGACACTGAGCATCTTTTCATGTCTCCTGGCCATCTGTATGTCCTTTTCGGAGCAATGTCTCTTTAGGTCCTTTGCCAAATTTTAATTAAATTGTTTGTCTCTTTGTTTTTGAGTTGTATAAATTCTTTATAAATTGTATATATTAACACCTTATCAAATATATCATTAGCAAATATATTTCCCCACTCAGTAGGTTGCTTTTACATCTTATTCATGGTTTTCTTTGTTGTGCAAAAACCTTTTAGTCTGATATATTTCCACTTGTTTCTATTCTTCATTTTTTTGTTTATTTTCCTTGCCGATGAAGATATTTTAGAACAAATATTACTAAGAAAAATGTCAGAGTTTACTGCCTGTGCTTTCTTCTTGGAGTTTTTGTTATTGTTCTTTCTGTTGTTTTAAATCTTACATTTAAAGTCTTTAAACTATTTTGAGTTTATTCTTGTATAAAAAGAACTTTTATGCATAAAAACACTTAACATTTCGGGAAAAAAGACATTTCATACACTTTTCTTATTCGTACACAATATATAAAATTCAGGCAACCTAAGCTCCTCTTAAAAGAACACCCCCTTCAATGTCCTTGTTTAGTAAACTGCAGATGTTTTATACTTTAAAGCCAAAATGCTACACACTTTTTAATTTAGTTTGTAACTCATTCAGTAAGCATTTGTGAAGTGCCTACTAAAGAAAAATATAAAACATTAAACCTAAGGTGGATGAAAAGAACATGTATTATTTATTACCATAAAGACAACAGTTTATTCCTGATGGGAGTTGTGGAGAAAAATTATTACAAGATTACACACTTGTTATAGTTGATATCCCTTTTAGACTTAGGGCCCCATCTTTGCATTTCAACTAACTGTGTGAACAAAATTGAGAAAGAAAAGTGTTTGGTTGTCCATACCAATTTTAACTGCCTTTTATACAGTATCATATCTAATTAGTGTTTGTTCAACTTTTGCCATAAAAGGTAGGATTGGAGGAATACCAGCTGATGTTTCTTAAATATGATTATTTTAATTTCCTATCTACTTTTTATTAAAGTAATTATAATGCTAATAGGTATTATGGAGACTTTATGGTAACTAGCAGAAGGGAATTGCTTTGTTTCTGGCATTCATATGATGTGTTTTATATTTGCAGCCAAATAAACATAAAGAATGCAAGAGTGCAAAGTTCTGTAACGAAATTGAAGGTGGAGAGGAAAAACAAAGACCATTTCTGCTGGAAGGAGAGTGCAATATAGCCCCACCAGAGCACAAAGTGTGTCAGAAAAATTCATCAACTGACGTAAGCCATAAAGTGATCAAAGTTCTCTTAAAATAAGTGTTAATAGGGTCTTCAAATCAAATATATACTCAATTTAAATACCTTATATTTCAATGTTATCTCTACAGTAAACTTATAATGAGTTTTTTCTCAGTCTCCCCATCACCCCCACCCAGTACCCCAAAGCTCCCCTCACCTCTGACAGCTGTCAGTCTGCTCACTATGAGTCTGTATCTATTTTTTTGTTACCTCAGTTTGTTCATTGGGTTCCACACATGAGTGAAATCAAATTATGGTACTTGTCTTTCTCTGACTGGCTTATTTCACTTACCAAAATGCTGTCTAAGTTCATTTATGTTAGGGGTGTCCAACCCACAGCCTGCAGGCCTCATGTGGCCGAGGGTGGCTGTGAATGCGGCCAAACATAAAATCGTAAATTTACTTAAAATATTAATTAGTTTTATTACTTAGATATATCCATTTTTTATATTAGTGATCACAAACGTGGGTCCTGTTCAACGATTTTGGAAGACTATTCAAAGAGCTACTAGATAATTAGGATTATTATGTGAAGACTTTTTTGCTTATCTGTAGTGGCAGATAATTATGCATGGACTTTCTTATTTTTGCTCATCAGTTTTTGTTAGTGTTTGTGTATTTAATGTATGGCCTAAAACAACTCTTCTTCTTCCAGTGTGGCCCAGAGACACCAAAAAGTTAGACACCCCTGATCTATGCTGTTGCAAAGGGTAAAATTTCCTTTCTTTTTAAGATTAAGTCTTTGAATTAAAAATATAAACAAAATCTGTTACAAGATTTGGCTACATTATTTTCTGTTTTGTATCACATAAATGTTCCTTTTATTGAATTATAAATAATATACTCTTAATTTTTCTACACCCTCTCTCTTTATCACCTCCTAACCAAAATGGTTTGGTAGATTGCATTCCTTTCTCTTTTAAAATATCATCTTATGGTCACTGGTTCGATTCCTAGTCAGAGCACATGCCTGGGTTGCAGATGAGGTCCCCAGTAAGAGGCGGATAAGAGACAGTCACACACTGATGTTTTTCTCCCTCTCTTTCTCCCTTTGCCTTTCTCTAAAAATAAATAAATAAAACCTTTAAAAATTAAATTAAATTCAATATCATCTTACCACCCTACAACTTTTATCCTGTCTATCACTGATTTTTATTCTTGTTTTTTAATACACATTTTTTAAATTCATACAAACATCTCTTTGCCATTGGATAGAAAATAACTGTTTGGAGAATGAATAAATAATAGAAACTTAAAATGTATATTGATAATTACACTTACTGATTATACATTTCAAGCATTTTCAACCATACTTTTTTCAGGCAATTAGAAATTATTCAACCTGTTACATCTCTTGAAACTTCACAACAACAAAAATAACCACTATTTATTCTAGGTGTGCTAACTGCCTCTCAGTTACTGACTATTTATGGGCAATGTTAATTCAATTTTTACATCAATCATATAAGGAGTGTAACTTAGGAACATTGTTGAAAAATAAAAAATGAAGCTTTGAGAAGTTTATCGGCTTTTCTAAGAAGCACATTTCAGTAGGAAGTTTGGATTTAAACACTGACTTATCTACTATATATATTCTCTTCTTTATATGCTATTTAATCTCCACAGATAATAAGATAAATGTAACATTATTTTTCAACCAGAGAAAATAATTAGATGTATCAAGATAATCTCAGATAAGAATTAGCCAAATTGCAAGCAGAAATGGAAGAAAAATGTAAAACATCGGAAATTGAGTACATGAATAGTTGGGAAAGCTACATGCTTTTGAAACCTAAACTGAGGAGATGAAGGCCTTACCTACCTCTAACGAGCAAATACATTCAGATGACTATAGCTGTCCATCATTATTAAGGGAAATGTTTAGATTGAGTGAGGAAGTAAAGAAATTAAACATGAGAACTAATTCCAGGGGATAATTTTAATTTTGGCTACTCACTTGTAGAATTGATTGGGGGTCATAGATCAAAAGTCAGCCATCTTCGGTCAGGTTCTCAAGAAACAAGAACCTGGGCACAAGTTTAAAGGGTTGATACTTTATTTTGAAAGTATCATCCCAGTATTTTGAATGTGATGAAAAAGAAAGTGAAACAAAGAATAAGAAAGCTGGCCATCACTTCAAGGTGAGCTCCAGAAGGCACAGCATATTTCTCTAGAGAGTGTGTAACCATTCCCCAGGGAAGCCCACAAAAGAAGGGAGTGCATATTCCTGGTGTCTTCCCATGTCCCATTTTCCATTAGTCAGGACTTGCTCCTGGTGGGTTAATTGCAGGTCCATGGTGCTGATAGAAGTCATGCCTTTTGCTATGTGCCATCTGAGCTGAACCTGGAAATGGAAGTGTCAATAGCGGTCCATGGAAGTGAAGTGTGTGCACGGGAACCATGCAGGGCCGGGTCTTAACTAAAACTCCAGCTGGCTCAGGAAGCTTGATTGGGTAATAGCAGCATGGTCTAGAATGTAAGAGGTGCCACAATGAAGGAAGCAATGGATGAATGTGAAACACCTTTTAAGTTGTACTACACATGCAACTATAAAACTAACTGTAAATGTCTGTGATTTTTCAAGTTTCAAACTAATCTTTGTGCTGTCAAACTTGCTACGCTATTAGCTTTCTGTGGCTATCACAACAAATTACCACAAACTGAACTGCATAAAACAACAGAAATTTATTCTCTCACAATTTTGGAGCCTGGAAGTACAAAATCAACACGTTGACAGGTCTATGCTACTTCTGAAGGCTTCAGGAAAAAAACCCTTCCTTACCTCTTTGGAATTCTGGTAGCTCCAGGCACTCTTTCCTTGTGTCTTTCTAACTCTAATCTCTGCCTCCATCTCCACTTCACTTTGTCTTCTGTATCTGGTCCATGTCTTCTCCTTTTCTTTCTCTCTCTTTTTTTAATATATATATAAATGTAAATGTAATATATATTACATGTAATATATAAATGTAATATATATATATATTGTTATTCAAGTACAGTTTTCTGTCTTTTACTCCCATCCCAGTCCACCCCCACAGTGCTCCCCACCTCCCTCCCATTTCCACCCCCTTAGTTTTTGTCCATGTGTCCTTTATACTTGTTCCTATAATCCCTTCCCTTTTTCCCCTAAAATTCCCTCTCCTCGCCCCTCTGGTTACTGTCATCCCATTTTCTATTTCAATGTCTTTGGTTATATTTTGCTTCTCACCTTTAACAGGAACCTAAGCAACAAAACAAACAAGTAAGCAAAATATAATCCTTTTCTTTCTCTTATAAGGAAAATTATCATTGCATTATGGCCTACTTAGATAATTTAGGATAATCTCACCTTGAGATCTTTAGCTTAATTACAACTGAAAATTCTTTCTCCAAATTAGTTTACATTCACACGTTTCAGGGAGTAGGGCATGGACAGGTCTATTGAGAGAGGCCAACGTTCAACCAATACACTCAGAACGAGCTGTCTTCAGTTTGTCTTTATATATAGTGTTGGAGAGTGGAGAATGCACACTCTCCAAGATGCACTTTAGGTGTGACCTTAAAGAACAAAATTCTGTGAAGAATCTCCCCAAAGGTTGAGTCAGTGGCCCTGGAGATCAACAGACAAGGGAGTTCTTTCAGAGTCCATTACTAGGAAAGCTGAGTAGGCTAATTCTGAAAAAAAGACATAGTAGAAAATATTTGCAATTCTTAACTAGCCAAATTTAGTAGTTGCTATAAAGCAGTGATTTCTGTGGGCTTCAGCTCCTTCCTGTTTTTCATGGGAGTTGTATCATGAATACTGTGGATCTGCTCCACCTGGAGGTATCTGTGTGTTAAAGGAGGAAAGTGAAGCAACTACCTAACATTTAAATTAAAGACTGGCATACTATGAGGAGCAGTATCTAGAGCTGATGGAACAAACTACTCATCACACACTAATTCTGGGTTTAGTGATTGCACTTAGATCCCCTTGTTTTATTAAGGAATAAATGTGAATTATTGTATAGAAGGGCATGTAGAGGGAGAGGGGTGCACTCTGGCAGAAACCACTAGTTCTTCACACACACACACAAACACAAAGTTGTTCTTTCCTTCCCGTAGGCAGAGTTGTGACCTGTAGCTGGGATATAGGCTACACACAAGCTGTATTTATTAGCCCCTTTATACCTAGATGTGGTTATGTAACTCCTCAAAACCTACACTTAAGAGTGGATGTAATACATGTCTAGCCCAGGGTTATCCTACAATGTTTCTTATAGTCACTGTGCCATGATGTTTGTTCTTTCTTACTGGCTGATGTAACCAGAAGTTCTTGAAAGATACATGTTGGACAGAAGAGAGTCACTATCAGCAAATGTCTTTGAATGTCTTTGTGAGACAGACGTTTTTCAGTTGCTTGATGATGTCCAGTGATGTTTAAGACACACCACAAATGATTACATGAGTGAGAAATAATTTGTTCTTTAAGTTTTATAGTTTTGAAGTCTGTTGCAGTTACTAAGCATTTTACTCTGATTAAGACCACCAATGACAACAAATTCGGGTAGTTCACTTGAATTAAATTAATTTTGAGCAGTTATTATTGCAAGAGAAGATATTAGGTATTGGTGGGGGTGAAACTAGCAGGTAGCGCTTTTAGTTATTGGAGGTGTCTGGGTTAAAGGGATAATAAAATTAGCAGACAACTAATTAAAACATATAAAGAGTCAGGAAAAGCCAAATATGTATAGAGAAAACAAAGAAGACTTCACAAATAGTATCATACGTGGAGCGGAGGTTTAACATGAATCAGAGGTTGTTGGGGTGTGAGGGAACTGCAGCTGGGGGCTTGCCCACACGACAGTGAGAAGAGTCATGGTGTACCCACTCAAAGATATGGCACACGCCTGGCATGTGCAAGACATTAACTACATCTTGTGAGGAGTCTTTTGATTGTAAGATTAGTTTTTCTCTCAATAAACGTGCAAATCGGCCAGGAATATGAGCATTTAAAGAAGTAACCGCACTACAAACAGAATTTAATAAGTACTACGAGGAAGCTAAAATAAAAGTTGTTGAATAGAAACTGTAAATCGACTTTGGTCCACACCTGTGTCATGTTGTCTACACCCACAGCTTCTAGTTCCTTACCAAGTATTTGATTTCTAACGTACTCTATATGTATTACCATTCAAAGGACGTTCGTTAACCATTTGCACCCTACCTGAAAAAAAAAAGACCTGTATGTTTTATTTATTTATTCTTAATCACTTCTTAGTAGTATTTTTGTTTCTATAGTGGGTATTGGAATTGAGAAATATTGGGTGAAGTTTTGTTTCCATGAACAGATTTTATTAAAATAAAAGATTTGGCAAATATAGTTGAAAATACAACTTTAAGAAATAAATAAGGGATATGAATGCCAATATAGATATGATTGTTTGAACTAAATAAACTTATGAAAGTGGTACCTAATAAAATATAAAGATAACATGGCTTTTTTAAGCTTCCACCACACCAAAAAACCTTTCTCCTCTTCCAACTGCATTAAAGAAAAATGAACTTACCCAACAAAGTGCCAGTGTTTTTTTCTACTAATGATAAATAGCAATAGTTGATGATGTTTAAATGTAAAGTAATAAGCTAGAGTCATAGAGATTAAGTATATTCTACTGTATTTACAATCTAACATTTACAAATAGAAGTAAATCCCACTTCTGGCCTGATTCCTCTGTCTTATAAATGGCTCCTACCCTCACTGAAGCACATAGTAATAGATTTAATGCCTAACATTCATCACTGTGAGCCATAATACACAGGTCTTAAAACTCCTTCTGACACACATTGACTTAATATTTTCTCACAATTCCCTGTATGAGTGAAATCCTCATTTCATTATCTTATATGTTTATGGTAATGCTTCCTAGTTTTTTATTTGCATAACTCCAGGGTCACATTTACATGTAACATAATCCAGGTCCAAATAATGAATTCCAAATACAGGGAAAAAAGTTATTTAGAAAATAACAGCTTTTCATTGTTGTAGTTATTTGGTCCAGGACCTGAGGCATTTATGTTTATTCATAAAAAAATAATGTGAGCTACACTAAATAAAACACAATAAAGGTTTACTTTTGCTAGAGGTATATAATTCCATAGTTTTAAAAGTGTTTAGGTACCTTCTTAATAGAAATAAAAGTGACTTTTTAAAACAGCTCAGTAAATGTTCAGAGTAAAATAAAGACTATTATATATATAATTCCTCTGCACCATTAAGGCAGGAAAATCAATAATGAGGTTTACAAAAATTGTGTGGTCAAAATTTATATATTACCAGAAGTTAAGGCAAATTAATTATTTGATCCATTTTCTGTAGGATCATAATTTGAAAACAATTCAAAAAATGGCTAAAAATTTTGATACTAAATTAATGTTATATTAAATATAATCCAAAATATGAGCATTAAGTAGTAAGTCTAAAATAGAACAGCAATTAAATGCCAAAGTTTTGGCTGTTATGATTTTAGTTAGGGTATGGTTTTTAATGTTTATGGTTGAAACATGTATTTAAGCATATAGTTTCAGGAAGGTGAGTGCTTATAATAAAGTTTTTCTTGAGGAATTACTGTTACCTTTAATAATTTAGATGCATTAAATTACACACACACACACGAGACTAGATATGTCTAGAAATATCCATCCATGCATCTGTCTCATGCTGTTTTTTGGCAAAACATCAAATCACCCTGGGTGACTTCTCCCTCCTCCCAGATTTGGCAGCCCGCAACTTCTGGTGAACCAGAATTAAAATTCCTTTGAAAGGGAAGAGATTTCAGATCATTGATGATATTCAAGGAAATATGACAGGACAGATGATGGCGATTCCAACAAAAAAATTACAATGTTTTGAATAATTGAAGAGACACTGAGAGAACTGTGTGAAGTCTAAGGTGCCTATTTTAAATGAGACTGAGGCATCATTTTCCTTCGTATATATATTTTTGTATTTTCTTCAATAAATGTCTTTATATTTTATTATTACATGGCTTGATACTTTCTGGACAAACTTTGTAGTTTCATAGTTTGTTAAAAAGCTGTGTTAACATATAAACATTATGAAAATGTAAATTTATATAAATGTACTTATGCTTATTTCCTATTAAGAATTCTGGAGAGAATAAAAATCCCACCCTTCTCTGGGGTTATAAAAGAAACTCCTCTCTAATGCTTCTGTCGTACTTGGGTTCATTAATATATTGACAGTAAAATGGAGAAAATGCTAAAGACATTTGGAATATTTTAACAGGTATACTTATTATAATAATTAAATGAGGGACTAATGGAAAAGAACTTTGTCTATTAAACTTCATCATCCTGAAACTAGCCCTGGTCAGTGTGGCTCAGTTGGTTGGAGTATTATCCATAAACAGAACAGTTGCAGGTTTGATGATTCCCAGCCAGGGCACAGGTTTATGTTGCAGGTTTGATACCCAGTTTGGACATATGCAGGAGGAAACTGATTAATATCTCTCCCTCTTTCTCTCTCTCTATCTGAAATTAAAAAAAAAAGATAAAGAAAGAAAAAGAAAGAACTGTCATTGCCTCACCTCTACCTCCAACTTTTTCTTTTTTTCCAAGGTATATACCCATAGCTTTCTAGTGGCATTTTGAGAGTAGAAATATCCTGGGAAGACTAAGGCAAAACCTTTGTATGACGTGTGACTCAAGGATTCTCTATAATTGCCTACTCAGATTTGATCTTTGGTTGAATGATGTGCAAAAGGAAAGGGGCTCTGCCTGCTCTTTTAGTTTTCCTCTTCCTATACAGAGCTACTCATTTGTAGGGAATTCAGGGAAAGGCAAGAGGAGAAAACATTAGAAGAGACAGTTCACACATTAGCTTCAAGGACATGTGGAATAGATTCTGCTGCTAGAGTTCCTTGTTGTCTTACGGCAACACTTGCTTTCCATTTGGTAAGCCTCCAAACACAGTAATCTCATGTAGTGTCTTATGGATTCTTAAAAGTCTCTCCAAGCTTCCTGGAACACATCCACAAACTTCAGAGGAAACTGCTAATTGCTCAGTTATTTCACAGCAATAAAAACTAACTGAACAAATGTCAGCCAAGCTAGAGAAGATAATATCCAGCATCACTGGAGCTTGTGGTAACTAACTTCATGTACTTAAGATCTACCTAAGTGCATCTAAGCGCTTCTAAATGAGGTCTCGCTGATGGTCAGAAGGCTATTTTCAGGTAGAACTCAGATGGTTTCAGCTGGAACTCAGAGGTGCCACAAACTACCTTTGGCCATACAGAGGAAGGCAATGACCAAAGAGAAGAGTAACAGGTGGAAGGCGCCTGGGCCCCTGAATGACTCCGTGGAGCAGAGATACCTCTCCAACCTGGACCACTCACCTTGGGATATTTATGTCAGAAAATTTTAGGGCACTGTATTGTAGCTTGTCTTCTTTTATCAACTTAGTCTTCCCCTTTCTAATACCCCAACTTGCCTAATATACCTTATCCTAAGCTTCTGCTGATATTTCTTCATCCTGGCAGAAAGCCTTCTTAGAAAGATCTTACCAAACATCATTTGGTCTGACTGCCTTCTCATTGACCAAGTTACCCAGAAAGAATTCACATAGTATTGTCCCTATTGCATTAAACAATAGAAGTATTCCTCTGCATAGATCCCCCTTCTTGTTCACGTACTAAGTCAAATAGCAGTGTCATCTTTCAGCTTTCTGATTTTATCAGACAGAATGTAAATGTGAGTCCCTATGTTCACACAAAACTCACTAGACCCCATGGCAGCTTTGGCACCATGGCTCATAGACTTTGCTTTGAAAAGCAAGATCCCAGAGCTTCTTTTCTCCACACCCCTGCCTCTCTACCAATTATCTCCACATATTTGTTCAAACATTATTCTGTGACTGAGTTTTGGGATGAGGTTAATATTTAAATCAGTAGACTGTCTAAAGTAGTTTGCCTTCCCCATTGTGAATGGACCTTATTATTTAAAGAACTTACTAGAACAACAACAACAAAAGGCTGACCCTCCTCAAGTAAGAGAATTCTGTCTGACTGTCTTCCAGTGGGGACATCAGATTTTTCCTACCTTTAACTAAAATATCATCTCTTCCTGGTCTTAAGCCAGCTGACTGTGGGACTAGAGCTACACCATTAGCTCTCCTGATCTCCAACTTGCCAACTGTGCCTGGCAGATTTAGGGTTTGTCAGCCTCAATTCCTTACAATAAATCTCTCTCTGTATAGGGCTCTGGTTCTCTCTCTATATGTCTATAGAGTTCTGGTTCCCTGGAGAGCTGTAAAATAAGCACCACTCTTTAGAATGTGGGTACTTCAAACATCTTCTCCTTTACCTTGGGTTTTCAAACAAAATCTAAGACTGCAGGAAAATATTATTTTAGTAACTATTTTTTAGCACTAAATATTGAGGGGAATAGAAAAATATTTTTTAATTTAGCATTTATTTTGACCTAAAATAAAACAAAATATTTTTTGTCATCCAAAGGTAGTAACTAGAAGTTAAAGAATTCCAGGAATGGTGCAGGAGGATTATTCCTTGTAACTTTGTATCAAATAAAGATAGCATATAGTAATTTCTAAAATTAATATTCTTGCTTCCAAAGTATATTGGAAAATGGAGCCAATTTAAAGTTTGAATTTGGCACTATTACTGATTCTCTCTCTCTCTTCACATTCATTATTAAGATACCAAATGAGATCAATTTAGAAATGGCCCTATCTACTTGATACAGGTTTACATAAATAACTATTCTTTGGCAGTTTGTATGGTAAGGAGAAACTTACATATCTCTGGCTCTATGAGTTCCAAAAACAGAATGACACATAACATTTAT
>PVKM010019896.1:0-23766 GCA_004027735.1 Carollia perspicillata | reverse complement strand
GGTTGCCTTCAAAGGGCCAAATGTAATTTTAGGACTGTATAAGTGTAACTACTCCTTAACTAGGAGCAAGGAGTTCAGTGCTGCTGCCAGGTAGAAACAAGGTGCTGGGCTGGATAAAACAAGGTGGAGGGCTAATTCAGCCTGTGAGCCTGTGTTTGCCACTTGTGATGTAGAGGATATAAGTGGAGAATACGTAAGATTTGGAATTGAGTTTCAATGACTGTTCCAGTTATTAAATGTATGGTATGATATTAGGCCTGCACTTAAACTATATGAACACCAGTTTTATCATATGTAAAAGAAAGTAATACCATATGCATCTTAGGTTTCTTGGGAGAATCGTGCACAATAAAAGTCAGCATAGTTTAAGCTCTTATCAGCGATTTAATCAATTTAGCTTCCTTTTCCTGGTCAGTCACTTCCAAACCTTTTACCTGAGAATAATACCTTAGATGTAAATACTAAATTTTCAAGCAAAAACAAGAAAGACAAGACATTATCTTTCTATTTACTATATAATCTCGAGCTGTTCAGTTAAGAAAGGCCATCTTTTTTCAATTCAAAGTGGATTAAAGCTGACTTCTATGGATGCACCTCAATTAAATAGAATGATTGTCAGTGATTTTCACACTTCATTGTACAACACAATCACTTGATGTGCCTGCAAACTCTAAAAACCTGCTCTCCAGGTCCCCAAGGAGTCCATTAACATTCCTACTATGAGATACAGGAACTTGTATTTCTCACAATTACCCCAGGAGATTCTTTTTTTTTACTGTATTTTTTATTTATTTATTTATTTATTTTGGGGCAGTTCATTTTTTAATTATATTTTATTGATTATGATATTATAGTTGTCCTGATTTTCCCCTCTTTGCACCCCTTCCACCCAGCATACCCCACTCCCTCAGGCAATCCACCCGCCATTGTTCATATCCATGGATTATGGGTATAAGTTCTTTGGCTACTCCACTTCTGATACTGGACTTTACATCCCATGGGTATTCTGTAACTACCTTTTTGTACTTCTTAACCTTCTCACTAATTCACCCATTCTCCCATAACCCCTCACATCTGGCCGCTGTCTAGAAACTAACTGCTTTACTCTTGTTTTTGAGAGTCTCTGTCTTTAACCCTTGGCCTTTCAATAATGATGTGTCTTGGAGTGGACCTCTTTGCCTCCATCATAAATGGGACTCTGTGCTTCCTGGACTTGCATGTCTATTTCCCTCACCAAATTAGGAGAGTTTTCTTTCATTGTTTTTTCAGATAGATTTCCAATTTCTTGCTCTTTCTCTTCTTCTTCTGGTACCCCTAAGATGCAAATATTGGAATACTTAAAGTTGTCACAGGGGCTATCTATACTCTTCATTTTTTGGGATTCTTTTTTCTTCTTATTGTCCCAGGAGATTCTTTTGAAGAAAGGCCACAGACCTTATTTTGAAAGAATGACCACAGAGACCACTGAAGCAAAAATATAAACAGAATCTCTCTTTTTAGTCACCTTTTAGTGAAAAATATTTTGATATATTTGAATTTTTTTGCACTAGTGAATGGAATCTACTATTTATTAAAGCTTTCAGTGAAAAAATATCTCACTCTTCATTGTGGTAACTTTATTTTAAAAATAAGCAGTTCTTTTTCTTTAGGACAAGTTGCACTAATTAATAATTTACATCATATATTTTTGTATTTGTTTCTGTCTGTACATCTATAAATACTGAATGGGTGATTATCAGCCGAAATCTCGTTGCTGTAAGAGAATAAATAAGATGTGCCTTCAAGGCAACTTATTTAAAAATAGAAAGAAAAAAGCCTGCATTCACTGCAGGTCTTGGGAGCTCTTGAGATAAGCTGCCTGGACTCCTGAATTGTGAGGGAGTAAGTATGCATTTTCATAAGCCATCAAGTTCATGACAATTTATTAAAGCAGTGATGGGAAACTAATACATTAATAAGGCACATAAGCAGGAAACTATGAACAAACATATAAATATATTTTATGATATTTTTTCAGTCATTATAGATTTAGACTTTCTTTTCACTTACCTCCTAGCCTTGTTTGATCTCACCACGTTTGTCTCATCACCAGGGTAGTTTTTCCTGACTCCCTTGACTGGTCAATTCCCCCTGTTGTAGGTACTTCTGGCATCACTTAAAGCATTACTTCAAGTTCTTACTTTACCTTTATCAATGTGATTATATCCCACCAGGATTCCATTGGGGTGAAGACCTTTTGTGTTTTGTTTATCATTTTATCTCCAGGGCCTAGCAAGAAGTCTGGAAAATAGTAGACCTTCAAAAAATGTTTGTTAAAATAAAATGAAAAATCTGGACAGACCTGGGTGATGAATTCAGCTAAGGAAGCAAGGATCAGGTATAGGGAAGTCAGGCAGAGGAAGTTATGAACAATGAATCTAGGAAAAAGATGAAAGACCATGGTCTCGAGATCAATGTCTGGACAGGAATAGAGAGTAGGAGCCTGAGCAAACTGAAGGCACTGTTTGGGTGCACCTGTGGCTTCAGGAAGCCCTCAGATTGTTACCGAGCCACTTCTGTGCCAAGAGCTGGCCCTCCACCAATGTGCACAGGGAAGTTTTGTGTGTCAGGCAACCTCCAGGTCCTTGACTTGTGCAGCAAAAATTGTAAAACACTAGTCCAGATAAAAGCGAGAGTAAATTTATTAGAGCTTGAGACAGTGAGGCAAAGGAAGGGCCCCTGAGACAGGATCAGGGGTGAACCCAGGAGGAGCTGCCACTGGATACTTTCCCCCTGGGTGCAAATTTTACCAGGACCCTTAAAGCTTGGAACTGAAGAAGTGAAGTACAAGTCTGGGGAAAGGAGGGCCACGGATGTGCTCAAAGAACAGTGAATGCTAGCATCCTTTCTCCTGAGAGTTTTATCTATTTTCCATAGGTGGGAGTTTTAGGGAGGCCCCAAGAGAGGATTCAACAGAATATGTATTAAATTTCTTGGTGTTTCTTCTTGCATGCCGGTGTATTACAATGAACATATAACGGAGTTTGGGGTCATTCTCTGGTTAGTTTCACCTCTATTTTGGATTAGTCTGGCTCTAATTTTTTGTTGTTTTTACTGTTGTTTTCTATCTTCCCAACTAAGGTGATTTAAACTACCTGCTCTTGGAAGTTAGTCTTGTGATTTATCAGCTGGCTATTAATTTCTCAGCCTGTTGTCTCAGGCTCCTCATTCTACTTGGCAGGGAATTGTCCTAGTTTCTTACTGACCTGTCTCAAGTCCACCTTCACTTTGGAAGAGCATGTTGAGTTGCCAGGAAGAGTAAAGTCAGGGTAAAAACTCTTTCTTATATTTTCCTTCTGGTGTTTTCTCTGAGGAACTTTAAATTTTATGCCTTTCAGAGTGTGTACAATTTTATAATTTTGTTGGTATAGTCATTGAGTCAACCTATAGTAGAGAAAGGATATTATGATAAATGTATTTTTAAATTTGAAATCTTTGAAAGCTCTCTTTTTCACACGATCTCACATTTTTAAACCCTGGAGCCTCAGAAATCATAATGGTCTTCAAAAATTTTGTGTCTTTCTTTGTAAACTGGAAATTTTTCTAGGCTTGTTTCTAAATTCTTAATGATTTCCAATCAGAATAGAAAATATATCCTCAAAAATATGTACAACCAAAGCTGGAACCATCAGAATGATTCTAAAAGAGCATTTCTTACTCGTTTTTTAAATATAGTTAAAATGTTTGGTCTTATGGAAATATTGCCTGTCCTATTGGTGCATTTTTTTTGCCAGAAGGACAGCTTGGGAGGTCTCAGCATAACTGAACACACTTAACAGGGCACTGTTCTGTTTTCAAGATCCAATTGAATGAACTTTCATTGAGTATGTCTGTTATGGCAAGATTGAGCTAGACTTTATGAAATTAGACATTGGTCCTACCGTGTAGGCATTTTAAATAATTATATGAGTGGTTTATATTTAAAAACATTTTCAGCTTATAAATCTCTGTTATTTGCATGATTTCTTTTAGGTTTTTATAGTTATCTGAGTGGACTAGAAAGGAGAGTTTGCTAATGATTAGTGCATGGCCTTAGGCAAGCCACTTTAATCTGAACCTCAGCTTCCTCACATGTCAAAGGAAAATAGTGTTATACTTAGCTTGTAGGGCTTTTGTGATAATTAGAATTTAACACTATCAGGTGCCTAAATGCATGCTTAACATACAATAGGTAATCAATAAATGGTTGCTATTATTATCATTCCATTATTCTTTTGAGGGAAGAGAAGTTTCATGTAGACTGAGTGTGCCTTATTAAAAATAGGTTTTTGAAACTCAAAATTGGCTTCCTTAGGCAGTATTGAGTTTCTTATATGAGACATATTCAATGACAAGTTTAACCACACATTGGCAGGGCTGTAGTGAAGAAGATTAGGTTGTTTACTAATAAATACTTATTGAGCCCCAAATATGATCTTTATTGTACCTTCCAATCCTGAAACTCTTTTACTTAACTCAGTGTGGTGAACAGGACCAATAAAATGGCATTGGTCTGGTCAAGACAGCATAAAGTATATAAAACAAGGTGGAGGCACTCATGTCAGCCAAGATGGCTGCCAATCAGCCATGACACTTTGGTTCGAGAGGGAAACTACCTTAGTCATGCTAGACACATCTGGCAAGGATACACACCTAAGATATCTGTACATGTGATCAGAACAGTCATGTCTGCAGAGCAGGACCATAGAGAGGCTGCTGAGTAAAATCCCCACTTGGGATCAGGAGTGTTGAGACATTTATCAAGAGACCCAGAAAGGTGGAGTATACTACACTCAAGGGTATAACTAAGGCAGATCCCGGAGCACTGCTGAGGCAGTTGAGGTCCACACACCAAGATGCTGTTCCATGCCACACTGATTTCTCTTGGCATGGGCTGCCAGAGGCTCTGCCCTGCACAGAAACTGAGGACTTCATCTGCCCTGCTGCACTCCTGGCTCCAGTGATTCTTCCTTGCAAGATGCTTGATGAGGACACCTGCCCGCAGTGTCCACATCATTATGGATGAAATAAGACATTCACAAGGACTACCGAGTCCAGCGGAGGAAAGGGGACAGCATGGCTTTTCTCTCAAGGGGAACAAAAGCCTCGGCCCTTGCTGTGACCGGCCTTTATTGGGTTTCTCGGCACATTACATGATGGTCCTCATTTACTATGCACAGGTGGCTTTAGGTGGTTACCTTTCATAGACAACAAAGGAACCAATTCTACTAAATACATCACAGAAGAGGGATATTTGCAAATAAAAAGGGTAAAAGTGGTTGGACCGGTTACACTGGTCCTGGGAAGATTTAGCATGGATTTTAGGAAGTTATTTTGCAGTAAATGTTTGCCACAAATCCAGGTGAGGGAGTTCCCAGCAAAAAGCAAGACTCAAAGTGACCTAGACATATAGCAGGCCTGATTCCCCACAGGAGAACCTATCCGTAGGCATGGGTCCTGAGCATCTCTGAGTGGAAGCTGGGCCCACGCCATGCAGAATGGTCTCCTACAGATTCTAATGGCTCCCTTACTCACTGTGCTGTCTCCTGGACCTGCACACTGAGACTCTAGGACTCAGGTTTGTCATCCCCCATTTCTCTTGTATGATATTATTACTGATTGTTTCTGAATGATTAGAATTATCATTAGGTTATTATAGATTTGGATTAAACCTGCATTAATAAAAGCTAAGTGAACCTGCATAATAAGATCTGAATGGCCTCTCTACAGTTGTTCCTCCAAGTTATCCACATGCAAATGTGGGACTGCCAGCGACCACCTTGCCACAAACCCTCTTTGCCCACCTGCCCATTTCCACCCTTCCTACCAGTCTGAATTGAAAACTTTTCAGAAACTGCAGAAGGCAAACAGATTTTGACTAAGAGAGTGGAGCCCTCTATGACTACTGGCAGAGGAGCCAGATAGTGATGCCATTCCAGCAGTGGCAGGCTTTGAGTGACTCAGTGAAAACGTCAATGCACTGGGCTGTCAGAGGTAAAAAAGATCTGATGCTGGAACAAACTGACCAGACTCATACCAAAAAGGATAAAAATGAGCAACAGATGAGCAAAGAGAAATAGAGAGGGACTGGGTTCAACCACAGAGAAAAAGGAGCAAAAATAATCCGAGTCCCTGGAGAGCTCATTCTGCCCACAGAATCCAGATTCTTCAAGGTTTTCAGATATGAACCTTGGCACCTTTGTTTCTGCTGGTCTGGGGATACCCTTTTAGAACTCCGGAGGAGATTCAGAAACTATGAAATATAAAATGTCCCTTCTCCATTGGAGAGAGAGTGAGTTAGCAAGACCATCCCCTGTGCTGCTAACATGTAGTCTGTGTTCACATCTTCAAAATGCCATATTTATGTTATGTCTGGGAATTGCTGAGTGTTGGGAACTGCCCTGCCTGATTTCAGAAGCTATAACCCCCCATAGCTAAGGTTGAGTGAGCAACCTTGGAACCATAAGCCACTAAGGAGACAAAGTTTATTTCCCTGGCAGGGGCGCTGCCTCTGCTCCCTTTACTTCACCCTGCCTGGCCCCCAGTGCATGACCAGTTAGCCAATAATGGGTAAGATTCCTCAAGGGAGGGATGACCTAAGACAGGCATGGTAACAGGGGTGACCTCAGGGAAGGACTTGGGGAGCTATAGTAAAGGGAGGTGAAGGACACTCACCTCTTGGCTTTGACATGGCCTGAGTCCTCATTCTGTCTGCGAGAAGTCTTATAATCTCTTGGCTGCCTTACTTCCGCTGCCTGACTTAAGCCTGAAACAATGAGAGAGGGCAGTGCAGCCCTGTGCTGTAAAGGGTGTGTTCCCCAGGTGATCGGGTCTAAGAAAGAATACATAAAATCCTGTAAACCTGCTTTGCTAACAATGCTTTCAATTAAATGATAAGCGTCCAAGCAGGAAATGGGGTTGTTTCCCAAAGTTTTGTAGCCCTTTAGCTAGCAGACCCCGACTCACAATAAGCCCTCGTAGTTCTTTGTATGTTATCTATTGTTTGATCCTTACTGCCTGACAAAGATTGAGGAGCTTTACCTGTATTCCTGTGCAAATAGAATCCACTAAAAGCTCATTTAGGAAAAAGGTTCTTGGTCCTTCTCCTTTGAGAGATCAACCACTTTCCTCCCCAAGCAGATCATGTCTTGGTAGATTTATTCTCATCTGTGGAGGACGGGGGCTCTAAGGGGAAAATTCCCCACAGCTGAGTACTGATCGACTCCTTCATCCTTGAACCCATTGTGGTTTTTTAAATGAGGAAAATTTCAAAAAACAAGTTTCTTTTAATATTTGAATAAATTAAGGTTCTTGAGCCAGAGTGGATTGTATAATGTGTATTTCCTGTTAATGTTACTTATAGAAATCCATTTAAAAAACTGATCTCTGAATTTAAATATTTAATTGATATATGATGATCTCTATTAGTGCTGGATGTACAAGAAATGCTTTCTGACTCTGGACTTTAAGTGAAGTGTGAAATTACTTGTCTTAACCCCATGGAATGAAATAAATAGTTCCCCCCAACCCTGTAAAAAAAGTTCTGAATGAATAACATAAGTCACCATTGTTGGTTCCCTGTTATTTCTCAGTGCTGGTGTCACCTGTAGGACTGGTGGTCATACAGGTGGCTAGGCACTTTTGGTTCTTTTGGTGTATGGGACAATGCTCCAATCAGCTAAGCCACCTGGCAAGGACACACTTTTGATTCTTAAGGCCTGGGCCAGATGATCTGAGCAGGGACTGAAGGCTGGCTCACAGGAAAGACTATATCACTAACATATGTTCGTAACACTCAGAAATTTTTTAGTGAGCAGTAATATATGCCCTAGATGCCTTCTCTCAAATCCTTTTCTAGGACAATGTGCATTATGCTTTTAACAGCAACAAAGGTATAAGGTTCTGTTTTTATGTGGGATAGACAGAACATTCAAATGAAAAAAATCTAAAATAATAGGTAGTATTTGTGTGTTGTTTTTTTCAACCTATTTTCCCATTTATCTTCTAATATTACTTTGCTTTTTAACATCCCTAAGCAACAGGTAATTTAAGTAAACTTTCAGGTAAGAAGGTTAGGTAAACAATAATGAATTGATTCACTAGGCATGAATTATAAATTATAAGTAGAATTGGAACAAAAATCTCTCTCCTTCAGACAATGACTGTTTCTAGCTTAAATGAGGAGCAAACATCTAAAAAGTAGCACAGGTGAGTTTTCAACCTAGGTCTTCTGAGTATGGCTTCATTTTTCTTTTTGCTATACCACATCACTTTTGAGTATTCTTAAATTCTTAAATGTTCTTAGAGGAATGAGAACGTCTTTTCTCACAGAAGGGTTCAATAGGTTAATACACAGAAGAGACTGTTTGAAAATACTACAGAGCAATTTAAACATATTACTGAAAATGATAATTAATATTGTACTGTGCTTTATGACAACTTGATTCATGTGGCACCTCTGAGATGAGGTGATGAGATAAATATGCTGTTTGATTTGATGTACTTCCAAATCCAAATATTTATGCTTCTTACGAGATACTGGAAAATTTCAGCCACTGAAGAGTTTTTTCTCCCACAGTCTCAGGACTCTGTAGCCTAAGGAGCACTGATTAGAAAGCATTGCTACCGATTAGAAGCATATTGAAGCTGATTATATCCTCCAAGTCTCTTAGTCTTTTTTATTTTTAAATTTTTAATTCTTTGGGTCATGTTTCATATAATTTCTTCAGATGTACTGTCAGAGCAGATCTTTTCCTAATTCCATAAGGAAGAAGTTGAGGTCAAATTGATTTGAGAC
Organism: Carollia perspicillata; assembly: GCA_004027735.1. NCBI lineage: Eukaryota > Metazoa > Chordata > Mammalia > Chiroptera > Phyllostomidae > Carollia > Carollia perspicillata. The sequence continues at coordinate 14,951 of PVKM010019896.1, read as the reverse complement.
CTTTTTTCCTTTTCTAACATATACATTTAGTGCAATAAATGGTAAAGTACTGCTCACTGTAAGCCATAAAATTTGACACGTTATCTTTTTTATTCAATTCAAAAAATTTTGGATACCATTGCCCTGAGTCAATTCTTACCTCGATGACTATGAACTAAACGCCCTCAATGAAAGTATCTGATGGCTGATTCTAGAGTATTTATTATCATCTAACTGCCAAAAGTGGAATAAAAGATTAGCTAGATGTTAAATTGGACAATTGTAGTGATTTTGTAAATCAAGGCCTCACCTCCCACCAAGACTGACAAAATGGAGGACTTTTTTAAAGGTTTGGATGATGGGAAGCCAGAAAAAAATGGAATATTATTATTTCACAATGTCCAACCTCTTGCTTTCCCTATCTGACTTCTCCACAGCTGAAACTAAGGTTTTGAGTGCACACAGAACAGTGATTCCACAAGTGTGTTCCACAGAGATGTTTTGTGGAATTTAAAAGTGTTCCGTGATTTGGAAATACTGCACCCTATAGCCTATGTTTGGAGTTCCACAATACACATTTATATGCAGGTTCGGAGAAATGCTGCAGTAAAGAAACATATTTAAGTCTGTTAACTAAGTTTCTCAGATTAATTTAATTACAAAACACTTGTATTCATGTAACACTATACAGACTGGAACAGTATTACAAGATATGAACTTTATGGCTTCCAGAACCTAAAGAGTCTCACCAGGCCCCTGAATCTTCATAGCATTTACCGGCCACCCTCTAGATCTCATGTATTTGACAAAGTCCTTCAGCATACCACCCAGCTTGTATTACTCGGCCCGATCAATGTAGTTATCAATGTGATATTTTGTGGGATGTCCAGAACTTTTTGGACTATATTATAGGTAGGATACTTAATCTTGCCTAGGTGAAAACTGTGAATATTTGTTATTGTCGACTCTATGGAAATATAACCTGTTCGTGATTTTCTTTTCTGATTAAGTTAGAAAACAATGAATTCACTAAATAACGGCTGTAGACCACGTATCTTAAGTTATGGTAATCTGCTGCTACAAAGATACTGCATCTGGCATGGTGCTTCTGGTAACCAGAAATAGTACTCTCTTGAGTGCATGATTGTCACTATCACCCACCAAGATATGTCTGGTTTCTCTAGGGGCCAGATTATAAATAAAATATATGGAGCTATAATAGGTATCTCCTCATTTATTCTTTATATTGTTAGGGTGGCTCTAATTTCTTTTTACCAGTACAGTATTTATAGCTTTGGTAAATGAAGGTACTTGGTCCTTTCTAAGAATATACATAATGTATGCCTTTGGACCACACATAAATGTGTGCATTTCCACATGCCTACCTACCTGGGCCTTTTATTTCCCTTTCTCCAGTATCTGCCAGAGTAATTCTTCATTTTAGCCTCACTTGGCATGAGCCATCACTTTTTCCATGCTTTCAGAAATTCACTACATCATTGTTTAAAGTGGATTTATGGTAAGTAGCAGATAAGTAAGTTTTTCTTTGTGAATCAATTTGAAAATAATTTACAATAGGTTGGTTAAGTGCAATCACATTTATTGATATGACTGACATGTTTGCTGCTAATTGTTACTTTATAATTAATGTCTTAATTGCATTAATTTTTGCTACATTTCTTTCTCTATTTGGCAGATCTTTTATTATCTAATATTTTAACTTGGAAGTTTGACTATTTTTGGACAATGTATATTTTTATACCTCTTATAGTGTCTTCAATTTCCTTTTTTGTTACTTCATATTACTGGCTAGTGTATCAGTTTTAAATGGTTCTCTTGGACTCCATCTATTTTCTCCACAATAAGCAATTCGCTTATTCTGCTCCTATTTTCTTCGTATCCCTCCCATGTTTTGCTTGCATTCTTTCTAATTTTTAAAAATGCATCCTTCACATACTATTCTTGACACTCAATGACTTCATCTTCATTTTAGCCTTATATCTAAAATTAAGTATATTGAATTATCAACATTGGTTTGTTTCCTGAAATTTCCCCAGTTATCTTTTGGAAAACTGAAGTTTATCCTTTAGTAGATACCTCAGAAATTTGAGATAGTGCAATAATTGAAACTTTCTAAATAGTTTTGGTAATTGAAAAAGTGTTTGATAGATATAAAATCTTTGTCTTGTACCTTTCTTTCAAGTTAATTTAAAAATGTGCTCCATTGTCACTCTGGAAAGTGAGACAAGAGCCTACTTCTCTTACTCTTACAAGTAATTATTAAATAGATCTTTTTGTCCAGTGGCTCTAAAACTTATTTTAGGACCCCATGACCAAGATGATGGAACTAATAATATTTTCTCCTGTTACATGGCTTGTCTTTTTATTTTTTGATATGATGCAAAAATATTTTAATTTTGATGAAATAAAATGTATTACTTGTTTTCTTTTGTTGCTCCTGCTTTTGATGTCATATCTAAGAATTCATTGTCAAATCCAAGGGCATGACAATTTACCATTATGCTTTCTTCTAAGTTTTATGGTTTTACCTCTGATGTTTTGATCATTGATTCTTTTGAGTTCATTTGTATATATGATATAAAGGAGGGGCTAAACTTCATTCCATTGGATGTAGAAATCCAAGTTGTCCCAGAAACATCTGCTGATGACATTGAATCTTCATTGAATAGATTTGGCACCTTGATTGAAAATCATTGGCCATATATTTATGGATTTATTTCTGGACTCTCAATTCTGTTCCATTGGTCTATATGTCTGCCTTTATGTTGTTACCACATTGCTTTGATTACTGTAGTTTTGAGGTAAATTTTAACATCACAAATTGTGAGTCCTCCAGCTTTTTTGCTCTTTTTCAAGATTGTTTTGGCTATTAAGGCCCTTTGAAATTCCATATGAATTTGAAGGTTGATTTTTCTATTTCCATATGAATAAAGTGTACAGGCATTTTGGTAGAGATTGCACTGAATCTGGATATGTGGGAACTGTTCAGTTTACAGTTTTCTAGCAATTGCTTCATCCTCAGACTTCTGGAACTTCACTTTAGGTATGTGCAGCTTGGTATTTAGCCAAAGATTCAAGATGAACCTATGAAGATTCCTAAATATTTCTTTTGGGATTTTCATCATACGCACACATTTATTTTCCAGTATTGTTCCTCCTATCTATTAGCCAGATCCACCTCTCCAAGCTCTGACATTTGATTTTTCAACTCAGTGTGGCTGCCGGTGTTTGCTTATTTTCTGTGTCCCTGCTCTGTGGTCCAGAAACTGCCTACAAGCAGAAAGCTGGGGCCATTGTTTTTTCCCTTGTTTCAGGAGTCAATCCTATGCCATCTGTTGTCTGATATTTTTTAAAAGTAGATGCTTTAAACATTCCATCCAGTTTTCTAATTTTTTATGACTAGAGGGCAAATCTGATACTGGTTATTTCATTATGGCTGCAAATGTGTTCCTTTCTGAAATTTTATAAAATGTACAATTCTTGAGGAGATTACATCTTACTCAAACTGTTTTTCCTAATGCATGTTATAGGGCTTGATACAGATTATGCTTCCAATGAACATTTTGAATTGACTGTTTTATCTGCTACTTGTGTGCAATATTTATTCTCTTTAAGAATAACATTGACTTTCTATCCAGCTGTTTTGCCAAATTCATTTATTAAGTCAAGTAGTTTTTTGGTGGAGTCTATAGGATTTTCTATGTGTACTATCATGTCATCTTCAAACACTAACAGTCTTACTTCCTCCTTTCCAATTTGGATGCCTTTTATTTTTTTTTTCTTTTCTACCTTAAATGCTGTGGGTAGGACTTCCAGTACTATGTTGAGTAGGAGTGATGAAAGTGGGCATCCTTGTCTTGTTCCTGATCTCAATGAGAAAACTCTAAGTTTTTTCCATTGAGAATGATGTTAGCTGTGGGTCTCTCATATAGGGCCTATATTATGTTGAGGAATGTGCCTTCTATTCCCACTTTGCTGAGTGTTTTTATCATAAATGTGCACTGTACCTTATCAAATGCTTTTTCTGAATCTATTGATATGATCGTGTGATTTTTGTCTTTCATTTTGTTTATGTGGTGTATTATGTTTATTGATTTACAAAAATTGTACTACCTTGCATCCCTGGGATGAATCCCACTTGATCATGGCGTATGATCTTTTTAACATATTGCTGGATGCAGTTTGCCAATATTTTGTTGAGGATTTTAACATCTATGTTCATCAGCAATATTGGCCTGAAGTTTTCTTTGTTTGTTGTGTCTTTATCTGGTTTTGGGATTAGGATGATGTTGGCTTCATAAAAATAGTTTGGGAGTCTTCCATCTTCTTGAATTTTTTTGAAATAATCTGTGGAGTATGGGGGTTAGCTCTCCCTTAAATTCTTTGTAAAATTCTCTTGTAAAACTGTCTGGTCCAGGGCTTTTGTGTGTTAGAAGCTTTTTAATTACTATTTCAATTTCATCTGCTGTTATTTGTCTGTTCAGGCTTTCTGCTTCTTTATTGAGTTTTGGAAGATTATATTTTTCTAGAAATTTTTCCATTTCTCCTGGTTTTCAGCATCACTAGACAATGGAGAGATGCAAATTAAAATGAGATACCACCTCACACCAGTCAGAATGGCCATCATAAACAAAGCAAAAAACAACAAGTGTTGGAGAGGATGCAAAGAAAAGGGAACCCTAGTGCACTGTTGGTGGGAATGCAGACTGGTGCAGCCACTGTGGAAAATAGTATGGAATTTCCTCAGAAAACTAACAATAGAACTGCCTTTTGACCCAGCAATTCCACTGCTGGGATATACGCTAAGAACCCTGAAACACCAGTTCAAAAGAACCTATGCACCCCAATGTTCATAGCAGCACAGTTTATAATAGCCAAGTGCTGGAAGCAACCTAAGTGCCCATCAGGAAATGAGTGGATTAAAAAACTACGATACATCTGCACAGTGGAATACTATGCAGCAGAGAAAAAGAAGGAGCTACTACCCTTTGCAACAGCATGCATGGAACTGGAGAGCATTATGCTAAGTGAAATAAGCCAGATGGTGAAAGACAAATACCATATGATCTCACCTTTAACTGTCACATAGTCAACAAAAGAAAAAAACAAACAAAATATAACCAGAGACATTGAAATTAAGAACAATCTAACAACAACCAGAGGTAAGGAGGTAGGGGACAGTGGGGAAAAGGGTTTTCAGGAACTACTATAAAGGACATAGGGACAAAACCAAGGGGGAGGGTGGAAGCAAGGGGAGGAGGTGGGTTTGACTGGGGTGGGGTCAGGGTGGTGGGAAGAAAATGCAGACAACTGTAATTAAACAACAATAAAGTAATTTATGAAAAAAAAAGAAGAACATTATGTGCTTGTCTCCTTGAACCCAGTAATGAGAGACAGCCCATTCAGACCTCTGGGAGCAAGCTGGAGAGGAGACTGGATAGGAGGGGACACTGGAGGAGATTGAGCTATGCCTTGGGAATGGACCCTGGAAGCCACTTATGCACCAATCCTTGCCCTTCAGAAACAGAGGTCAGAAGTAGAGCACTGAGGGTGTGGTCTGCAGTCAGACAATGTCTTCACAAACTGCCTGGGGCCATGGGGAGAATACTGAGTTTTGCTTGTGTATTGCCTGGGTAAGCAAGCACTTACGTGCCTTAGGCACAGTCCATCCCTTGCTTTGGAGGTTCTACTCCTGGTTGCAGATGCCCATCCCTCCTGCTGAGTCCAACCTCAGGCACCTGAGAGACTATTCAGTCTCCAGGGTCCCTTTACTTAGGCTTTTGGTTCCATCACTCTCTGCTAGTGGGCTCAAGTTTGGGCAACTCACTGCTTGCAGGAGGACATGGGAGTGGTGGAGCTGACAGAGCTCCATGGGAGTCTCCTCACCCTCTGCAGATGGCAGCAGGGGGAGGTTCTTGCACTGCACATCCACCAGATTAGCAAGGTAATTGGATAGGGGAGAAAGCTCTCCTATTGGCTACCAACACCAGATTCGAGATGGGACTAGTGGAAATCAGGCACGTGCACAGTAGAAGTTAAAATGGCAGGAGGAGGAGGTGCTAGATCAAAAAAGCCTGTCAGTCTACCCTAGGGAGAGAAGGGATTGATTGGGCAGTGGACCCATATGAGTGTGAGAAAGCACCTGGTGCGTCCCAGACCAGACCTGATATAGACCCAGGTGAAGAAAGAACTATTCTCTTGCCCATCCAGTGAATGCACTGACTGGTGCATTCGCAGGACCTTGTGGTCCTAGAAGCCACATAGCCAATAATGGCACCAGCTCCACACATGATTTCCAAGAGGGTACCTGAAGCCAGACAGCAGCCAGGAACAAGCTCAGCTACCTACATTAATGCTTAGCAGTCACCTGCAGATCCCGAAGGATGATACTTTGAGTGGAAACAGGAACTCAGACACTGCCTTTTGTTTTGGTCTAGCTGCAGATGGCTGGGCTTTGCCTGGGTTTTCCAGAAGAGATGGGCTTTGAGAAAAAAGGCTTCCATTCTCCTAGATAGTGCAGTATCTGAATTTTATTTTTTTAAAAATACCTCTTTCTTTTCTCACCAGCCTCTGGTTCTCAAATTCACTTTCTGATGGTGGCGGGCAACCAAACCCCTGTTTTTGTTTAGTAACAAACCCAAGCTCAGTAGCATATGTATTTAATCTGATGTATAAGAAAGTTTTGTTTGTAATAGGAAGTCTTATGTTTTAATGCTGATTCTTCCACAAATTGCAACACCTTGGGAAAGTAAAAAAATCATATAAAGTTTTTAAAAATTCCTATCACAAGAGAATCCCTGCACTGCTTGCCTCAGGAGTTTGTCAAAAGAACAACAACAAAAAAGACATGACTCACTTTTGAGTAGTCAAATACAAAGGATTATAATTTCACTGAAAGTTGAACATATGTGTTTATTTTGTTATCCCCCCATATCCACTCCATGACAGAATTTTGATCAGTTCTCCACATATATGAAGTGCTCAAAAATGTTGAATTAATTTGAATATATATGTAGAATCTATACTCAGTGCAATTCAAATCATGTTTACTGTCTGTCATGTTATTAAAGATAATAATGCTCAAACTAATAAATTTTCAGGGCAATAGATATACTGCAAAAATCAGTGCCTATTAAGATTTAATTCCTGAAACAATCTCAACAGCAGTGTGATTTCAAAAGAACTTGGGATACATTATTATTTTTGTTTCATTTGTTTCAGTGTGAAGAATTTGTTAATAAGAACATTGCACAATGGGTCGTATTATCCCTATCTCTAAATAAAGAATGAGTCAAGCAAAGAAAATTAGTATTTGGAAAGTAGATGGTACTTTGCAATTAAACTTATCCGACCAAGTCAGAAGAACTTAAGAGTATCCAAAGGTAATAGCCATTAGGTCTAACGTGGGAGGTGTATGCTTTAGAGACAAAGATGAAATGGCAAAGGTTATCAAGGTGAACTCTCAGAAATGTCTGACAGAATATAATTGTTTCTTATGTTACCCAAAAGGGTCTTTCCAGATTGCTGACTGGACACCTTTCTCTTCTTTGTCGGAACATTTCAATGACTCTTACTTTTCAAACTATGCACAGTTCCCTGGAAACTTTGTATCCTACTGACTTTCATCAGCCTTCCAGCTGGCACTAAAGGGACATTTATCAAATAGCTTCTGTTGCAGAAATCACTTTAGAATCATAGGAGGTCACTGCTAGGAGGGGCTTTGGAAAAGTCGTGGTCCTCCTTCCCATTTTTAGTTAAGAAAATGAGCACCCAGAAAAGGACACTGACTTTCATAGTGCCTTAGAGGTAGCAAGTGGACAAGGAACACCTGGCTGTTCCATTATTTTCCATTACCTTTTATGTGACAGAAGATGGCGGGGGATCGGCTGTGCAAACACCAACGTTACTTGCTTCACTTTCTCTTTCTTCCTTCCCTACATTCTTTCTTCCCTTTGTTTCTTTTTCTCTCTTTTTCCCTTTCATCCAATAAATTTATGTTGAATTACTTATTACTTTTCAAGAAGTTTATGAGAATATGTTGTGTGTGTCTGTATGTGTGTTCATGTGTAAAACACATTACTGAACTTTTGTGACGCCATTACAAGTTGCAGTGTTTTAGGATGGGAAATGAAATTTGCATCCCATTTATTGTCTGTTGTTTTGTATGGGGCAAGCTTATAAATCAAAACTTATAATGGATGCCTAAAAACCAGTTTTCTTCAAAACTGAAGTGCCTTTTTCTACTTTCAAATTCACTTTACTTAGATATCAAATGAAACCTATCTGGTGTAGAAAATTAAAGTAGCTGCATTTTTCCTCAGCACAGAAAATCTTTTATTTGCCTCTAACCCTTTCCATTTTTCATGACAGCCACTGCGTTTTCTTCTCTAAAACACAAACAACAAGTCAATGTAAGCTTGGCTGGCAGGCTAAAATGATTATGGGATAATTTGTGTTTGCCAAACAAAACAAAATTAATCACCATTGTTTAGAGACCCGCAACATTAAATGACCGTGAGAGGATGTTTCTGGACTTGCACAAAATAGGTTTCTCAAACACAGATAAGGCAATAGAACATCAAATACCCTCAGGTGTGGTTTATAACTTTTAAATTTGCATAAAAATGTAAGCCATACATATGGTGGCTTAACTCCACCTTATTAATGCAAACTAAAGGCAGCTTAGCACTGTTGAAATGATCATTTTAGTTATAGGTTTGCAATGGGCAAGAATATATAATGAATGTTTATATGAAGCTTGAAGTAACCATTTCAGAAATGTAACTTGCTGGCCTCTAAAAATAGATGGAAGATAACTTTACAGTGGAATGGAAATCACGAGAGCATTGATAGAAAAAAAGTGTATAATGTATCTCTAGCCATTTGTTTCTAAGTACATTAGAACACTCCCCCACCCTCTATCTGAAAAGGATACTTCCAAGACCTCTAGTAGGTGCCTAAAACTGTGAATAGTACTGAACCCTATAAACACCACATTTTTTTCTTGTACATGCATACTTTTTCACTTAAGGCAAGCACTTTATGACTTCTCTTTGGCATATCTGAATAGCCAGCATTACTCGTCTTGCTCTTTGGGGCCATTTTTAAGTAAACTTAGGGTGATATGAGCACAAGGATGCAACACCATGACAATGTGATAACTCAGACAGCTACTAGATGACTGACAGGGGGTGATTGTGTTCCGCATGGATACTTTGGACAAAGGGATGATGTACATCCAGGGCAAGATGGAAGAGGACAATGTGAGATGCCAGCATGCTACTCAGAATGGCACACAATTTAAAACTTAAGAATTGTTTATTTCTGGAATTTTATATTCAATATTTTCAGACAGTGGTTGACCACAGATAACTCAGACAGCACTGAGACAGCATAGCATAACTCAGATAGCATAACCACAAGTAAGCAGGACTACTGTATGCTCAATTGGAGATTGTTTCAGGGGTGAACTTTTGTATTTGCTTTCTTTTGTTTTGATTTGTTGTGGGTTATTCTCCCCATCTATCCCAGTTGTGAGTTCTGTTAGAGAGCTTATGGTCCATAGCTCCCTCCTCCTGAGAGGCTCTAGGAATCCACTTTCCCTCAGGGCAGGTGTGTAGTTGCTCTACTTGCTAAGAAGTGCTGCAAAAAATTTGGTCCTGGTTTTAAACGTGTAGAGATTAGTTAATTTGGGCATTTAAGAATTAAGATGGGCCCTTCAGTTTATAGAATAAACTGAGTTGTCTTCGAAACTCTTAGAAAAAAGATGGATCTTTCCAGCCCAGCTATCAGTAACACAAGTCATTTTTTGTTTTTCTCAATTACTTTCAATCTTTCCATGAAATGTGGTTTCAAATATTTGATGGCTTGGGAGATCTTTCTCTCTCTCTCTCTCTCTCTCTCTCTCTCTCTCTCTCTCTCTCTCTCTCTCTCGTTGTTCAAGTACAGTTGTCTCCATTTCCCCACCACCACTCCCCCCACCTCACCCAAAGCTCCCACCCTCTATCCTACCCACCTTTGGCTCTGTCCATGGGTCCTTTATACATGTCCCTTGATGATTCTTGCCTCTTTTCTCCCCATTATCTCATTTCACCTCCCCTCTGGTTACTGTCAGTTTGTTCTTTATTTCAATGTCTCCGGTTACATTTTGCCTGCTTATTTGTTTTGTTGATCAGTTTCCACTTGTAAGTGAGATCATATGGTATTTGTCTTTCACCACCTGGCTTGGGATCTTCAAAGAAAAAAACACCCATATAGGTCAGGTTCCCTCACAGCAGATCCTGAGATGGATATTTTTGTTTTGGTGAGTTACTACATGTGTGTTTACTCTCAGGTGGGAAACTTTAAGTGAGGGAAATATAGAGCAGGAGAAGAATATGGACACCAATGTGGCTTCCCCTAGAGACAAGCTTCACCCTGTTTGTGCAATAAATTCTGAATAGTAATCACACAAGACTGTTCTGCTTTGAGAAAAGGAGACCAGCTTTTATTTCAGTCAAATATTGGCTACAGACAACTACCTATTAGACCCTTGAAAGATGTGTCAGCTCCAAGGTATGCCTTTTTGAGATGGAAGCTCTCACTGGATGAAAGTAATTCTCTGGGGTGGATGCAGCACTGATTGGTTAGCAACAAACACTCATTGTAGTGAAGGATAGAGGGTCTGGCACAAATAACGCCCCTTTTATTACAAAATCTTTTATTACAAAAGCATAAGCCTGTAATTCTGTAACATAACAATATCACACTCAAGCACACCATACAACATTTTAGGTGAAATGTTCAAATTAAAACTATAAATTGCACCCACATTGGTACCCTACCAACCACATTCAAGCAAGCCTTACTTCTGCCAGACTCGGTATATTCAGCAGCTCAATGAAGAGGCTATGGTCAAGACCCCAACATGGTCTACTAAAGAGAAACCAACCAATTCAGAAAGATAGACAACCCAATTAAAAAATGGGTAAAGGACCTGAACAGACACTTCTCCAAGGAGGACATATAGAGGACCCAGAGATATATGAAAGGATGCTCAGCATCACTAGCCATTAGAGGGATGGAAATTAAAACCACAATGAGATACCACTTCACAATGATGAAAATGGTCATCATTAATAAAGCGACAATCAACAAGTGTTGGAGAGGATGTGGAGAAAAGAGAACCCTAGAGCACTGCTGGTGGGAACACAGACTGGTGCAGCCACTGTGGAAAACAGTATGGAATTTCCTCAAAAAACTGAAAATGGAACTGCCTTTAGAACCAGCAATTTCACTGCTGAGATTATACTCTAAGAATCCTGAAACACCAATTCAAAAAACCTATGTACCCCAATGTTCATAGCAGCAAAATTTACAATAGCCAATTGCTAAAAACAGCCTATGTGCCCATCAGTACATGAATGGCTCAAAAAACTATGGTACATTTACACAATGGGATACTACTCATCAGAAAGAAAGAAGGAGTTTCTACTCTTCGCAGCAGTATGGATAGATCTGGAGAGCATTATGCTAAGTGTGATAAGCCAGACGATGAAAGACAAATGGTGTATGATCTCACCTGTAAGTGGAACCTAATCAACAAAAGAAACAAGCAGGCAAAATATAACCAGAAACACCAGAGACATTGAAATAAAGAACAAACTGACAGTAACCAGAGAGGTGGGCGGAGGGGATAACATGAATAAATGGGGAAAGGTCATCCAGGAACATGTATAAAGGACACATGAACAAAGCCAAAGGGGTGTAGGATGAAGGGTGGGAGATGTGGAGGATGGCTGGGGCAGAGAGGAGTAGTGGTCGGGAAATGGAGACAACTGTACTTGAGCAATAATAAAAAAAAAGAAAAAAATAAAATAGAAACAAATGTTTCCTTTCTATAACTACATGATGCTTTGTATCATGGTATTTCTTTGAATGGATGTATTATATTTTATTGATCTGGCCCACAGTGATCAATAATGATTTCTAATCTTTTTGAATTATTACTTCAACATGTCATTATGAATATATTGTTGTATTGCCCATATGTGTACAAATATAGGCCACGGTCAAAGATGCTGAATCAATGGATTAAAAGGTGTGTGAGCTGGTAATTTTCTTTGATCTTATTTCCAAATTGCCCCTTATAGGTGTTTTGCCAATTTACAGTAGCAGCATAGAAGGAAAATCTTTCTTCATATGCTCATTAGAGAGTACCACCAAACTTTGTGATATTTGCCAATTAATGAAAAATGTACAGGCTATCGTGCAAATAGAATTTTCTCTGTCTGGAACTCTTATTTCCCCCTCCACCTACATGCCCCATTAAATCTTCATCGTTTCAATCTCCAATGAAGAATCTTTGAAGGAAGCTTCTCAGACCCCCAGGCTAAGTCAGATGCTCCCATTAACACTCATAAGCACCAAGTATTTTCATTATTAGTCTCACAACTGTTTGTATTTACATATTTGTTTCTTATTTAAAAAGATCTGTTTTTTCCCTCCCCAAGCCTCTGTTTGTTTTGTTTAAATATGCGTCTCTAACAGATTAATTTATACTCTCATAGATACCTGTGGAAGGAATGAGAAAATAAGTGAATGGGTCCCATTACAGAAAGTGAAACTGGACTCTGCTGGATCACAGAGCTCATATGCAGTTACCATATTTTGCCAAGATAAGATGGTTTAAGACTCAGAAATTAATATACTATGCAATAAAGCCATGGAAATAGCTGCCTGAAATTTTGGATTACAGTTCATTTTTTCCTTTAATTTCCATAAAATCATGTATTGAGTATCTTGGCCAGCTTATCCCAACCCCCAGTGGATCTCACTGCTCTCCTTTCAGTGATGAAGTCATCTGTCTTTTAGTGATTTGGATTTTTTGAATGGCTCTTCTTTGGGGACAAGACACCATTTAAAGACATGCTGAGGGAATATGTTTCATGGCTTCCTGGAAAATAATCCAGTACTGTGTCTCAAGGGACCAGGCTTCAAAGGTGAAATTTCATAATTTCCCGTACTGTGCTAGACTAGGCTATATAATACCTACCCTGTTTTGTAGTCTGGGAAGAATGATGACTCAGTCTTTTCATCTGCTTAATTATTTAACTGACAAAAAAAAGTATGCATTCTAAATGGTGGTTTCCACTGAGGTGCTGCTAAAGCTAAGGGCCTCAGCTTTATGCAGAATTAGGAATTTGCCTGGTCAGAACATCTCAGTATCAGGTTTTTTTTGTTTTATTCTTTTTTAGGTTTGAATATAGCATAAAAATCAGCCCATAAAGCAGACCTAACATACATGTTTTGGAGCTATAATTTTTGACTGCCCAATAGTTAGTGTTACCCACTTAGATTGTCCAGGCCCCTGCTGTGGGAGTCTGGTCTCCTGGAAGGACCTTCTGTCCTTCTAAGGGTTCTTTTTCCATTCAGTGTCACCAAGCCAGGAAAACCCAACTGAAGCTGACTGTTCAGCCACACATGCTTTTACTCAAGGCCTGAGAATAGAGAAGTGGAAGTCAGACCCAAAAATCAACTTATTGTCCAAGAGAAGTAGGGGGAAGATTATTTATAAGGGGACAATAATCAGTTTCCTAGAATGAGTTGGTCTCTTCCAGAACTGAGATGCCACCTCTTTTCTTTCCTTACATGGTCTGAGTCAGAGCCGTCATGGCACCAGGACATGTGTCACTCAGTATGTTAATGTATTATAATCAGTGTATAATAAGGTTCAGTGTGTTCTGGAGGTCAGATCCAGAGCCATCTTGGTTCTGCCTGACTCTGACCATTTTTTGTTCTTTTATTCCTCTTCCTTTTCTGGTTTTTCCTATAATGTAAAAGGAAACATAAGTACACAAGGTTTCAACAGCCCAGGTCATACACCGATAGTGGCAATGTGACTTTGTTACTCCTGAGACAGTTTCCTGTTGGACCTCTGGGCTCCTCAATTCTATAGGACAGTAGGCCTGACTCTCTTCTACCACAATCCCCTCTTTGGTAGGAAATGGAGGGCAGGGGAGGAAAGAGGTAGGGGTGATATTTCTTGTTCTCTACAGTTTATAACAGAGCTCAATGATCTGATAATGCTACCTTTTTAACCAAGTACATTTGTAATTGCAACACACTGTATCTTCCCACCTAAACCAGTAACAAATAATCCATCATAATTTATGTTGTATAGATTGCCAGGTAAGCAGAGTCTGGGGGTGGACACAGCATTGGAAATAATGGTTCATATAACTTCATTCATCTTTAAAGATGTATTTGACACATCAAATTTTCTTATGAATTTAATCAACTCACAGCAGTTTATCAAGTTGCTGTTCCTTGGTCTGCCATATCATGGAATTCTTTACATTTTCATTGCCACCCCTCACTGGGTGTCAGACTAACTCTGTATATATTAGAGTCTAGGGGTCTTAAACCATAAAGCCTGGGATCTATACCTTTGAGGTCCAAGGTCCCTTTTAATTGGTTTGAAATATGGCTAGATAGCTTTCCTTGCTTTATTTCTCACTTTCATTTGCCCTCCTTTTTTTTAACCTTTTCCTTCCTCTATGCTACTATCTTTCATTGTATTATCACACTTTATGTTAAGTGGTAGAGTTCTCTTTTGTTTAATTCACTTTCTGACTGCATAACAGCTAACATACAGGGTCCAACACAAATAACACCCCTTTTATTACAAAATATTTTATTATAAAATCATAAGCATGTAATTCTGTAACATAACAATATCACACTCAAGTGCACCATATGACATTTTAGGTGAAATGTTCAAATGAAAACTATAAATTATTACACCCATAATATCACCCTACCAACAACACTCAAGCAAGCCTTACTCCTGCCGAACCCTGTATATTTTCATAATTGCATCTGCTTTGCTTCTTTCATAGAAGTAATTACAATACTGATTTTTAATAGATTTTATTGATTATGCTATTACAGTTGTCTCAGTTTTTCCTCCC
>PVKM010019895.1:0-23803 GCA_004027735.1 Carollia perspicillata | reverse complement strand
TGAATTGCTGACAAATAATGCAACGATCTCTGACTTTTCTCTGCAATTATTTGTTAGGCTATTGGAGCACACGCATACCTGAAAGACTCCCTTCCTGACTTTGTTCTGAGCCCTCCCACTCAAAGGATCATAGAACAAAGGGTCTGCGTTATGCTGGTTCTCCAGTTCCTGCACTCCAGGCTTCCTCTCTGCTGCCTAAAGCCCACACTGACAGAGCATGGATATCATATACATGAAGTGCAACAGATGTCAAACTGCTTCTAGTTTCCAATTATTACTCCTGCTTTACAATGAAATAGGCATAGATGAAAAGGGGGTTACAAAAAGATGAATCCATATAATGTTATTTCATGGTGAAAATGCTTGGCATCCTTCGTTTCTTTTCTCTTGTTTTCTGGCCAATCTCTTTTGATGAAATCTGGCTGAGTTGTCACTATGACCACTAACTGCATAGTGAAAATAACATCGCCCAGTATCACTCTGCACGTGCTAACCTATTGTTAAATAAATATGTGAATGAAGATATTCACTAATATCAATAATGTATGTTTGCTATTTATTCAAGCATTTAAAAGGAAGACCTGGAATATCAAGAACTTGTTGGCTACTCTTTTAAAAGGCAGACTTCTAGAATTCACTTTAGTTTCAGAATTAAAAGACACCTTTCTTCCAGGGTGGAGTATCAACAGGTCAGCCTCTCATTGTTTCTTACTCATACCTTGGAGCCCAAACCAACAGACCCGGATAGTTGTTCATCTCAAACTTGTGTCATCCTTCTCATGCTCCTGTTCCTCACTGCCATTTAACAAAGCACTGTCACCCTTTGCCACCCCCCAGTCTTCATTGGAATTAGAAAGAAAATAACAAAAAGGACAAATAGTTTTCTGCTCTCCAAAAGCTAAAAGCCGGTAACTTTCAAGGCCTCATACCTCTGCTCTATGATTTTCTTGCCTTAATAACAACTTCCCTAGTAACAGTTTGCTGGTATAAAATTTCTTTTATAATTATATAAAAGAAAGAGAAAGACCCAAATGCTCAGACTTTAATTTATCATCCATTGTATAGAAAGTACTAAGAACTACATTAATGAACACTACAATACTTTTTAAATATTTTATTTATTTATTTTTAGAGAGAGGAGAAGGGAGGGAGAAAGAGAGGGAGAGAAACATCAATGTGTGGTTGCCTCTTGCACGCCCCCTACTGGGGACCTGGCCTGCAACCGAGACATGTGCCCTGACTGGAAATCCAACCGGCAACTCTGGTTCGCAAGGGGCGCTCAATCCACTGAGCCACACCAGCCAGGGCTACAGATGTACTTTTAAGGTCACTCATTCACACCTTACATAAGACCCAGAACTTACTAATGGCAGTAATTTTGTAAAATATATTTTGAAGTGGAGCCTCCCACAAGCTCACCACTCATAGCACCCATAGCAGGAGAGGTGAGGTTGTGAAAATCGAATGTACTGAAGATAAATAAAACATGAATAATTTCTAAAAAACTCATAATTAAAATTAATCATTGATTACAGTGGTCATTATATAGAGAACCCTATCTTTAATAATAGATTTGTCCTTTCTTCAGTCCTGTCTACTTTAGAACAATATACATATCTGTGCACTGGCATACATGTATACGTCATCATGACTAAGAAAGTTATTGATTAAAGAGAAAGAAATCAATGGCTATTTCTCCTGTTACTTATCCTATCTCATTTGGGATCAGTGGTTTCCAAACTTTTTAGCTGTCACATGCTCTTTTAACTACTTTTCTTCTAAGTGTCCAGTATTTTGAAATGGTCTACCTATTAAATGATCAAACTTAATTAAATATTTATTTTTTCTAATCTATTCATCCAGGAATTTGTAAGTGTTCACCAGAGCTTCCAAATACTTGCCATAGTTAATCACCAAGAGTTTATACAATTTTAGCTTGAAGACAAGAGAAAAGGTTTTAGCCAGCAGCTAGAGCAACTTTATTGTCAAGAGATATACAGGGTCCATAAGGTTGTTTTAAAAAATAATGAACATGGCTTGCGGGTGTCCATTACTAGCTTCATGAATCCCCAAAGAGTGAGGGGCACTGCGGAGAAACATTGCTCCAAGACAGTGGAGCTGTTTCTCAGCCTTTCGTCCACTCCAATATCCAGGACGTGCAACCCACTCTTACAAGGAACTATTGACTACAGCAGCAGATTCAATCCATGCTGCCCCACAGGCCAGACTCTTGGGGGAAAACAGGACCTGTGGAGAAGAGAGACTGTGTAAGGTGGAAGAGCATCACAGGCGACTCCGCTGCAACCCTCACTTTGCCTCCTTAGTTGAAAAGGACTGCTGGAAGTTACCGTATATAATTCCTGAATAGAAAGGAAAGTTACATAATTCATTCCATTATACAACTAAACCCTTTCCTATGAACCCTAAATGTAGCTATATTACTAAGAAAATTCTCATAATCTGAATTTTTTTCTTATTTACTCTGTATTTTTGGAATAGCAATGCACTATCTTAAGTCACTTTTGAAGTCCAATCCCTTTGAGAAAAACATAGTGCTGCTCTGGAATTCCTAAAAGACAAGTTTGGTGGGTAGAACATCTATCTCATTATGAGTACTCAAATATTACTCAACATTCTAAAAAAAATACAGGAAAGGGGGTTTCGGGATGGTAGCCTGGTTTTACCACAATATCTCCACTCCAGCTTCTGGGTGGCCTTCTCCTTTGGAGGAAGCCCTTTGACTTTAAGACGCTAGATGAAACAAGATGAGGACACGCACCGGCTGTGGGAGTCAAAGCTCATCGTGCCCTCCTCTGTGATTATGAAAAATGCCCCCACACTCGCAAAGTTAACATTCCAAATGAATTAATAAACCTGAAACCCACCACTTTAAGTTGGTAGTGGCAGTCTTGGCTATGCATGAAGTTGATTTGCTGAACTGTGATAATCTGCCAGTGTCTCCATCATATTTTCCAGGGAGCTTATTATTAGCTGTACTCAGAGTACACGGACACCTTGAATGCATTAGAGTAATCCCCATAGCTTTATCTTTGAAAAGACTTTGAGCTAGAGCTTTGGCTAATTTTATTTTCTAGGGGAAGTCCAACCCTGCCAAGGATTCAAAATTGGAGACATTCCCAAAGCCTAGCCTATTTATTTCAGTACATTATCTTCCTTGGTAGAGTTTTGCCAAACAAAGGAACTGTGCAAAGTTTTAGTATGTAGCTTATGGAGTAAGTTTCAGGTAGGCAATGATTTGCATTGATGAAGATAAGGAAGAGAAACTGAACTCATAAACAGAAGGTAGCATTAACAAACTGATTTCCACGTTGAACAAGTAGGTAAGATTATATCTAAGTAGTACAAGAGCTATTATTTGAAAAGTCTATGTCCACTGGACTCTTTTTTTACACTGAAATTCCCTGTGTAAACAACATAACTATATTAAAAATGCATTAGAATAATAGATTCACTGAACAGGATACATAGGGAATTGAAGTTTCATTAATCTGAAACTCTGATTTCACATATGAAGAAACTAAGACACTGAATGGCAGACCCAGGCCCTTTGGGTTTAATCTAATACCTTATGAAGATTCAAAATGGATCTGATTCTTTACCAAAAAGTACCAGAGTAGAATTAGGAGTAGCAAACCTTGGCTCTGGCAGACACTGAAGAACACAGAAAGTGATGATATAGGTAAAGCAAATTGCTTGTCATATGGTCTATGGCTGTGCTCTTATGTGACCTGTCAGACTCCTTAGCGCTGGGGAGGACTTCTTAAACTAAAGCTCATTAAAACAAAATATTGATCACTAGTTGTCAGGAAAAGGCTGACTGCATGTGTTGCATTAGAAATAAAAATGGCTTTGGCTAATCTGAATCTGCCTGATGCTATTCCTCCACTTTGGAAAGACAAAATTGAATTTTCTTTAAAATAAGACATTTTAATACAACATCAAGTTCTCTAAATGATTATATTATAGAGATTTACTAATATCTTATAAAATTATTTTACTTACTTATCTGTGACATAAACAGACCATTCGAATGTCAGACAGATATATCTGTATTTGTGACAATCCTCTAATGAAAGATGCTTCGTTGAAATATAAGAAGAGTGAAACTCCAGCACTCTTAAAAGAGACTGGCACTTATTACATTGCATGGAAATTGGGTTTTATTAGAATGTATTCTCCTATGAGTTCTCTGAGGACCCTAACAATATCTTATCTACTATTGATATTCACAGAATTTAATATTGCACCTCCACAATAATTAGATCCTTAGACTATTTACTACAATTTTATTAAATTAAACTGAATATAATCATTTTTATTTTTAAATGCAGAGAATCCTATGTAGACCAGATGTATGCACTCCAATGCAGAAATCATCAGAAAAGTAAATCAAATGGGATTCTGTTGCTATCTCCTGAGGACAGTGCTGGCTCATGCGAAAGAGAGTTAACTGCCCACCAAATCACCAGAGTGTGAAGATGACGCTGAGAAGTAGCTTCACAAACACCAATTACAGCTCCCAGCCTCCACTGCAGGTAGGTGGGAACATAGGCCTCATCCTCATTACATTGCTGCACCAATGAGAAATAACTTGTCCTGTGCTGAGTTAGCAAAGTTTGGTGCTTTTAATTATTGCAGCAGCTAGTCTGAGCCTAATATAGACCACAAAGACCAATTTTTGCCTACCAGTTTTTTATGAAACTTCATTCACAAGCACTGTTTTCTCCTGGATACATTGAACTGGAAAGTTGGAACAGTATGTCACTCAGGAGTTGCAATACTGTTTTTGAAGTATGCATATGCAACAAGATTTGCCACTCAGCAGAATTCATAACCAAAGTGACTCTGATGGCTTTTCTACTAGTGGCGGATCTTTGAAGTGTTTGTTCACATCTTCAGAGAAGCATCATTGTCTTTCTCTTCAATCAGGCACAGGTAGATGCCCCTTTACTTTCCTCTCTCCTCTTTCATTCTCCTGCCACGACTCCTGCTTCCATTCTCTGCATCCTTAACAGAGCTTTCTTTTCTAACCAAGAAGCTTAATTTAACTGCATTTGTAATAATAAAATCAGTATTTTCCATATCTGATGAATTCCTGGCAATTGGAATAGTCAGTACTAACTTATATTTTTTATGATTATGTTGCATTCTGCACTGCGTTTAAAACAGGAAACTCAGACCCGTCAGTGAAATCACCTACCGGAAAATATTACTGTGGCACTGATCCTTTAATGCGACAGTAAGTAGGCTGGCTTTGGAAACTGAAGTAACTCTTTGATGTTATAAAGCTGTACAAACCAAATTTCCTTTGTACATATTTAGCACAAGTTGAGATTTATGCCTTTAATAAAGCACAGCAGTGATCTGGTTGCATATCGAAAGCTGACAATGGGCAGTAGACTTTTCCCTGTGGGTGCCATTTGCCTGCAAGCTGTAAGAGTAGAAGGTTACATGGTCCCAATAGAGTTAACATTTTCCAAAACCCTGCTGGGTAAGTGAACAATGAAATGAACTTCTAATGAGTAACTGGGTGGTTAGCAACTCTGTAATCACTTAGTGATCATTTCTATCTGCATACATTTTTATGGTTGGATAGGGGCTATCAAACTTCAAAATAAAAAATATATATTTATTATCTTGATGAAATCTGGCTCCCCGTATATTCTTGAATTCTCTACCCGGCAAAGGTCTTTCAATAAATGAACTGTGTCTAGCGCCTGCAGCTTTGGTACTACCAGTAGTATCTAAGGGCCCAAACTTCTTGAGGTGGATTATAAGATCCTGTCTGATTTAGGTACAGCTTCCTGTCCTAGCTCTGTCTCCCGTAATGCCAAACTTCTCCACCATCACTCCACTTCAGCAGACACACACATGCACACACCTTCTATTCTCCAACCTTGGGAGCTGTTAATACTTACTGTGTATGTTCTTCTGTACAGTTAGTTACTTTGGTTCTCAGGATGAACACCGTTTCCTCCAGAAAGCCATCTCTTACAGGTTCAATTCTCTGAGAAGAATAACACAGAGATCATTCCGCCACAGGATTTTTAGAGTACTCTTGGGATTGATATCTGTGGGAAGAAAAGGCAGAAAACAAGATTGGCCAGAAGAAATACAGCTGTGAAGAAATTTCACAGAGACCTCGGCTGACTCTCGGGGAGTTTTAAGGCTGACCTTTAAGTACTGTCCCAAGTTGAGGAGAGGAGAGAGGGTCAAGAATTTATATCTCATGTCGATCAAGCACTGGATGCAGAGTGTACAAGGAAGGAAGTATAACCTTGAAAGAGGCAGGACTCATCAGTGAAGACAGCATGTGAAGGGAGTCTAGAGTTCACGGCTTTCTACCAGGAGGCCTCTCAGCAACTGAGGGGTCAGTTACTCCTTCTGGACGGGTGATCAGGAAACATATAGCCATACCCACCACAAATCACAGCTTGCTCCTTCAGATTCACTTCTTTGTAGAAATTTAAAACATTTCTATCAGAACTCATAGGATGCAACTAAATCGCAATAAGAAAGAAAACTGTACAGCCTTACATTAAAGGGGCTAGGAATCCATCACAAGAAGTTAGAATATGAATCATTTTAAAATAATTTTAAAGAAATTGAAAATATTAGCAAAACAGAAAACAAATGTAGCAAAGACCATCAACAAAGGCAAAGGTAATTAAAAAGACTACTACAATTAATAGGCTGATGAAGAGAGAAATAACCAGTTTTACTCATGAAAAAAGTAGACATCATTTCAGATTTTATAGACAAGAAATTTTTAATTTGTAAAAATAAGTAAAATTTTAAAATATTTTTATATTAAATGATTCAGGGCAGTAATTTAAAACCACCTACTAAGAAAACTTCAGGTGCAGATTGTTTCACTGCTGAGTTCTAATGAATGTTTAAGGAAGGATATTCTAATTGTACACAAACTCTTCCATAGAACTGAAAGTGTTTTAGTTCTCAACTGATTCAACCGATTTTAAGAATTAGCATTGCCTAGACAGCAAATCCCAACAAAGTCAGTAAAAGAAAAGAAAGTTATAGGCTGATCTCACTCATAAACAGAGATACAAAAAATCCTCAAAGATGAGCAACTCAGAAATAGCACTACATGAAAGAGAATACTATATCATGACAAAGTTAGGTTTATATGTGAATTATAAATTTGGTTTAACATTTCAAAACCAATGTAGGTGTGTTAAGTCGAGTAACCAGCAGATATAATTCATAACTTCTAAACTAGTTAAAGCAAATAAGAGAATTTTTAAAATCTTGATAATCCAAAAGGACAAAAAAGGATGGATGGAGGGAAAAGCTTTGGAGAAAAAATAAACACAAAATAAGGTTGTAGACATCATTTTTAAATGCCAGTAATAATTACACATACAAATGCATTAACTTGTCTGGTAAAACAGTTTGTCAAATTATTCTTTTAAAAAAACCAATAAACCAAGAAGTAGTAGTATCAGCACATTATTTGAATATATAGAAGTAATAACAATAAGAACTGAAAATAACACCAACAGAAGTTGTTGCCTCTGAGAAGATGTACTAGGATAAAAAATAAGAGTTAGGTGTTTTCTTCCAATTTAAAACTTTTAACTAAATGTTTAGGAGTATCTACATGTCACTACTAACATTTATCAATACCTAGGTCTCATTTTTGCTTCCAAATAGTCTAAACTTTCTTCTCAGTTTAAAAGATTGCTTAAAAGTTCTCAGTGAATTTGAGTTCTGGTCCTTCTGTACTGCCTCACAGCAACATACACAAATTCTGTGCCAGGTCATTGGAGAAGGCCTAAAGGTAGATCCTGGCTTCCAGCATTTTTGGAGATGAAATTGCCTACCATAATTGTTTTAAAAATATTTTCCTTATTTGCTGACCAGGACCATGGCGCGTGAAAGACACCCAGAAGACTCTCTGGTGATTTTAGAGGCTCAAACAAAAACAAAAATTACATGTTTCATTTGAAGTGACACCAAAGATAATTTCTGAAATTGCATATTTGTGTATCTTTAAATCAATTGGATTATCTAAGTGTACTGTAAGAAACTTTCCAAGATATCAGATGTAAGCAGAAGAGAGATTATGTGTAGAATACACAAGTTTGCCAGTAATTTTTCCAGTATTGTGGAGAATTAAGTAATGTAAGAAATTTTTATATTCTTTTTATTTAAAAAAAATAAGATGCAATGTTTCTATCAATAGAAATGATATTAGAGATAAAACAAAATAATTTTAAACGTTGATAAACAAGGAGAATGGATTAGAATGTTCATGCATGAACAATGATGACTTCACTGTGCTAGTCAGTGGGAGTAGTAGACTCCATTGAGTGAACATGTGCACGGTGTGGCCATCACAATCAAAATTAGTGAGTGAGTGGACCAATAAATCTGCATCAAATTTTGCATTAAGCTTGAACATTCCTCCACAAAAACTATTGGGATGATTCAGAAGGCCGCAGCTATGGGCAGCCAGTGACTGGCAGCTTTATCACAACAATGTGCCACTCATGCATCATGTCTTGTGCAGAGTTTTTTTTTTGGTGAAACACCAAATCACCGCTTGAGTGACTCAGCCCACCCAGATTTGGACCCCTGTGACTTCCAGCTTTTACCCAAACTAAAATCATCTTTGAAAGGGAAGAGATTTCAGACCATCAGTAAGAATCAGGAAAACATTATAGGGCAGTTGATGGTGATTGGTAGAACTCTGTGAGGTCCCAAGGTGCCTACTTTGAAGGGGACCGAGTTATCATTGTCCTATGTGCAATGTTTCTTGTATCTTGTATCTTTTTCAATAAACATCTCTATTTTTCATAGTACATGGATGGGTACTTTATGGAATGACCTCGTGTAAGCCTACCCTTTGCATCTTTATGAATCCTGCTTTTGTAATGTTTGCAATTATTTCCTTAGGGAATAAATCCAGAAGAGGGATTATTAGGTAATTAAGAGTGAGCTTTATAAACCACTGTTTTCTTTAGAACACCTAAAATGTTTCTCATTTTTTCTAAGCACTATCTATTACTAGATTGTTAGTTCTTAAAATCAGTGATAAACTAAATCTCACCTTTTAAATTCTCTCTTGCAATAGGTTACTGTCAATTATCAAACCATTCTATACGGGGCTAACATACTGGAAGCTCCAATTTACAACCTTACTAAAAACCACTAATCCTCCTTTTTGTATCTGGCAATAATGTTATTGAGTTTTGTTATTTGGCACATGAACTTTATGCAAAGAATACAATTTCTTTTACACAAAGAAAAATATTTCTGCAAGCATAACAGAGTCCTTTTGTTTTGCCAAAGGAACATTGAAACATGATTTTTATTGTTTCAAGTAGATGCTGTGGAGGTTCCCTCGTCACAGTTGGACGGAGCAAGGCCACCATGGAGCGCTACCCATTTTAATTGTGTTTGCTCTGCCCTAAAAGCTGAAAAGCTGAGTTAGGCTTTTGAACTTTCTTTTTTCAAATGTATTGGGTTACTGAACCAACAACTCACAAAATAAACAACGTTTTGCTTTGGGTCTGGTATTTTGTGAAATTATAGAGAAGACAATTTTAGAACTGGAAAAGAACTTAAAAATATTCATCTTGTCAAACATCTCATCTTATAACTGAAGGAAATGAAGCCCAAAAAGTTTAAAGTGCCTTTTTTGAGCTTAGAGTTAATGGCGGAGTCAGACTAGAACAGCGTCTTCTCACTCCTGTTTTCTCTGTGTCTAATTTTGAGATTTGAGGATTGGTACCAGAGAAGTCTATCAAGACCTACGTCTGAAATAAGAAAGGACCTTTAATTGTATAACCCAGACCCTACTTATATCAAGAACAAAATATACTAAACAAAAATTTCAGTAAAGAAGAAAAGATACATACAAGCATGTGCACGCATCTTACTCGTCATATGGCCATGGTGTTAACTGGGGCCACAGGACGTACCGTCAGGATGACCCAGTATACAGTGCATGGTAAATGGTCTTTCTCAAATACCTAAGATGGAGCCAAAAATTAAATGGTTTTTAAGGAATTATTTTCTTCTCAAAGGAATAATTTATTAATGTAGGTGTAAGCTGAATACAAGGTTTTAATGACTGAAAGCTAGATGATATTATCAGAAGTGAAGACCTATCTAAAGATTTCGTCAAGTTGTATAATCACTCACACAGGACTGCTGAGTGTAGACCACAGCCCAGTGACATCAGCTTCACCTGCGAGCTTGTTAAAAACATAAAATCTAGTCCCATCTAAACCTATCTGCAAGTAAAGCACAGGAATCCAAGTACTAACAAGTTTAGTTAGTGCATGCTCAAGTGTAAGAAGCATTGTTCTATTAGAAACAGTCTGAACCATTTTTGCACTTTGGGATCACATGGGAAACTTTTGAAAATACTTACGCCTGAGTCCCATCCCAGATTCATATTTAATTGGTCTGGGTGAGACTGGACATTATCAGGGTTGACAGTCAATACTCCAACAATTTCTTTGGAGCATTTGTGTTGGGTTTTTTTTTTCCCAATAAAATTATTGAAAATAGACCTCAGCTTACCCAGCTCCCCAAAGTTAGAATATGAGTCTGCCAAGTGAGTGGATACAATACAACCATCAGAATAGAGATGTACAACATCAGAAATTTTATTTTTATTTATTTTAAATTTCAATGTTTTAGAATTAACTTTTGCCAAGTTTATGATCTATATAACACAATAATATAATAACACATTTGTAAGACTTACAAATATTATTATAAATACAAAGGATGCTTATTATAATAATTTTATAATTATAAATCTTTAATTTATAATTTTTACAAGTACAGAGTATCATTAAATTTCTTTATTAATCAGAGTTCATGATACAGAATGATGGTTTACAAACTTGAGCGTGCATGAAAAGCATCTGGGAGGCTTGTTCAATGTAAATTGCTGTAGCCCACCTGACAGAGATAAATTCAATTAACCTACACTGCAGGACAGACCCACCAGACGATTCTTATATAAGTATTCCATAAACCACTCTTTAGTTAGAGCAAAAAGAATGAGCTATCTGGGAAGGTGGAACACCCAATCAGAGTGTGGTAGTAATTCAATGAGATTGTTGTGTTCCAAGGCTCAAACCTCAGGTCTGAAGGATATCAGCTGCTCAGAGGGTTGTTAATTTCCTGAGGCTCACCCTGGGTACAAAGACAGCTGGGTAACCAGGATTATCCAGGGACAAGTTTACAATGAGAAATACAACTTTTAGGTAGACTATAGTGGTTCTTATTGGTTGCCAGTACATTATGGTTGCCAGTACAGAACACCAATGGAATGCAAAATTGTAATTATGATTTTGCCTCTTTAGTCTAGAATCAGAGTAAAGAGAAATAATTATAATACGAAATTGTAGTAGTTTCAGTCTTCAAAATATGATAAGTGATATATTGCCAAGAAGAGGGGAAGTGTTAGACCAAATATAAATGTAAAAGATATAAACACACCAACTAAAAGGTAGATATTGTCAAATTACACACAAACAAAACCACTCCATGCTTCCTATAGGAAATCTACTTAGAAATAGGTTTAAAAAAAGATCTAATAAGATGTACATGTTATCACCAATCAAAAGAAAGCTGGACTGTCTACCTTAATATCTGATAAAGTGGATTTCAGAAGAAAGAATATCACCAGGAATAAAAAGGAATATTTGATATTGAGAGTGGGGTCAGTTATTCAAGAAAACATAGCAATCCTCTAAATGTTTATGTACCTAACTATAGAATTCGAATTAAAATGAAGCAAGGAGAAAACACCTCATGGCACTGTAAGGAAAAATTGATAAATCCACAACTGTTGTCAGGGATGGACAATGCAGTCCTTTCCTACCTGAGAGGAGGGAACTGATACACTCAACAATGTGGATGAACTTCAAGAGCACTCTACTGAGTAAAAACAATTATTTTAAATATGGACAAAAAAAGAAAAACTCCTAGATTATTTTACTTATATGACATTTTAGAAAACAATAACTAATCTATAGTGACAGAGAGCGGATCATTGGTTCCCTTGGAATGGGGTGTAGGGAAGGGCCGAAGAGAACATTTTGAGGTGATGTGTCTGTTCATTATCTTAACTGTGGTTATGATATTATAAGTATATTTTCATGCATAAAAATATCAAATGGTATACTTCAAACACATTCAGTTATGTATCAATTACATTTCAATACTTGTATTAGAGGGAAAAAATTATTTTTGACCTAGCAAACAACCTCCTCCAGCCTCTAACAATGGCAGAATTGAAAAGATTAGTACCTTGTCAGGTACTATTTTTAAAGGTGATGTCTTTATGAAGTATGTGAACTTTTCTGATCTCCAGTCAACATGGCACAATTGTTAATTTTAAGCTGCAATGGGAGTTTGCTTTTAGATGAAAAATAATTTCTAAGTAATGAATGATATTAAGCAGCCTTTGTTTGGAACTTCCTCTCATTCTTATAATCTTTTGATCCAAACTTCTTTCTTCTCCATTGCTTCTATATCAAACACTACTTTAACCAAATAATCTGATACCTGTATTTGTCCAAGAGAGTTTATGAAATCTAAATTTTTCCCTCTTTAAAAAATGTTATTGATTTAAATAATGAATGAAGGTTTAATCTAAAGGCATGAACTTACTCTTGTGATATTTCAGGTATCACACACAAATCAGGTAAAAGAAGTAATTGGAGGTTAGCAGAGCTTCTCATTCTACAACAAAATTTTCACGCACAGCATGGCTCTTTTGCCGATCCAGCATCCATAGTCACTATGCCTGTATCTTGCCTATCCAGCATCCACAGTCCCTGTTTATCTCAAAGGATCTCACTTGTATCTCAAAGGAAAATTATAAATTTGATTTTCTTTTAAGGTTCATCTCTTTTCACTCATAATCTTTGTAGTTGGACCAACCTAGACTCCAGCTTTAAGGATAATAAAGGCTTCTGTTTCTTCTCACAAACAATTAGCAAGTCTAGGAATTTCCCTACCCTCATTTATAATCATAACCTGGACAAAACATGTCAAATAAATTATTCAGAAGAGAAAATGATTGGCTATACAGGATTCTCATCCCTGATAGGAGGGACCTACATATGACAATGTCCTAGAACTACTGTAGTTTACTGCCTGGGGCTGGGGCCGGAGAAACACTGGGCCCTAAGAGGCACAGAAAAGTTTGGTGAGATAACAGAACTGTTTTATACTTTGATCTAGTGGAGTTTCTACGATAGTGTACAGTTATCAAAATTCATCAAATTGTACACATAAAATGGGTGAATGTTATCACATGTAGATTATACTTCAGGACAACTTAAAAGGAAAAAACTGAAAAACAGTAGGCATGAGACCCTGGCCATTTCATGCGTTCCTTACTTCTGGACATAGGGAGTATTTCATGGATTACACATTTGATCTGCCACAATCAAATGTAGATCAGCTTTTTGCCTTGTAGCTCTTTCCAAATTTAGTTAGCCAATCAGATATAAGTCTGGAGCTGCTCCCAACCACGTGACTACCACGATGAGGAGCCAGCCTGAGAAGGAAGCCATATTCTACACTTCACATTTAATCTTTGTAACCTTCCTAAAACATAGGTATTATTACCTCACTTATAAGAAAACTAAGGGTTAAAGAGATTAGTTTTCCCAAAGCCACATAACTAGCCAATAGAAACACAGCACATGGGCGCACGTAGAAATGGGTGCACGTGAGGCCAAATTCAAAGCTCACAACTGTCATTTAAGTGAAAAAGGAATATAATGAAGGTCTATAATTTTACATTTTTCCATATACGATTGAAAAACATGACTTTGTGACAGCCCTGACAAATCCTACATTCTCAATGTAGCTAATTAAAAAGAAAACTTTGAAACCACATAAGATCATAAAGCTGCAGTGCACTCTTTTTCACAGATTGCTGTTGTTACTATTCATATGTATATATTTCCTAGGCTTTAAAAATTATTTTAACTGCATCAATAAGAATACAGATTGAGAAATTAACTGCAATAGAACTAAAAACAAACCAAGAAAAAGCGCGCCTTTGTTATAAGCAAGAATCTCCTATGCACAGGCTCACACAAGCTGCTCATTTGAGATGCCCTACATGGACCGTGACATGAAAACACTGGATAACCAGGAGCCTCATGAGGTATGTTCATGGAGAAAAGGACTACAATATGTTACATTAAACTGGGACACACGATTGGGTTAGTGTACTACTATATTCTGAGCAGCATACTAATTTCAATGTCATTGTTATGCAGAGGAAAATGCTTTAAGTTTAGGTGTACTGTGGCCATTATGCAAATATAATTCTCTGTGTCTAGCATAGTCTGATTTGCAACATGATGTATTCCCAGCCATGTTTCAGAAGCTCACCAAATCATCCTGTAATAAATACAAGCCATAATAACTGGGAGAGGAAAGTTAGCAAAAAATAGAATGGCTGAGGCTGAGAAAGCAAAATATCCAGTGTAGAAATATATTTTCTCTAAGTAAATGGCAAAATTAAAAATAATTACAAGGAAAAGATACCGCTAACTTAACAGAATACAATGCCTGGTTTTTATGTGAATACCTCTGACCTAAAGAAACCAAACCATTATGTTCCCAAAGCAAAGAGCTGTTGTTCTTTCACATTTAGGATAGTAGAAACTTCTGTTAAAAATTCCGTTGTTCAGGTTGTAAAACAAGATGCACTTGCCAGAGTCACTATTTTTTGAAATACTCAATTCATTTAGAATAAAGTATCAAATTTTGTGCATATTCAAATAATAAAAACAGCTATTATTTTCTGAGCACTTACTATGTTCTAGATATTATTCTAAATGTTGCATTAACTCATGTAATCTTTAAAACAACCTTGTGAGGTAAATAGCATTATTATCCCCATTTTACAGATGAGGAACCTGAGGCCAAAAAGAGGTTACGTCATCTTGGGTCACACCGCTGTCAGATGCTAGAAGCAGGAGTTGAACTTAGACATTCTGGCCATAGAGAGTGCACACTTTACCATCGCACCATACTGACTCTTCCGTATGTGTAACATTGTGTGTGTGTGTAGTGCAGTGTGTTAGGTGTCTATTTTTCCTTTTAAAAAATGTTTACATAAAATGTACCATCTTATCAATTTTTAAGTGTGCAGTTCTGTGGCATTAGCTACAGTCACATTTTTGTGCAACCATCATCACCATCCGTCCCCCAAAAATCTCTCAGTTCTGAAAGAACTGAAACTGCATCCTGTTAAACAATAACTCACCATTTTCTTCCCCTTTCTTCAGGCTCTGGCAAACACCATTCTGCCTTCTGTGTGTGAATTTGGCTACTGCATGTGTTTGTATCACAGGAATTGTATGGTATTTGTCTTTTTGTGACTGGCTTATTTTACTTAGCAAAACATCCTCAAGTTTCATTCATTTTATAGCATGTATCAAAATTTTCTTTTTAAAGCTGAGTACTATCCATTTTATGTATAGGCCACATTTTGTGTACTCATCTATCAACGAACTCTTAGGTTGCAGCCATGAATAATGCTGCTATGACCATGGCTATACAAATATCTTTGAAGTCCTGTTTTTAACTATTTTGGCTCTGTACCCAGAAGTGGAATTACTGGATCACATAGTAATTCTATTTGTAATTTTTTGAGGAACCACCATATTGTTTTCCACAGCAGCTGTACCATGTTACATACCCACCAACAATACAACAAATTTCAATTTCTCCATATCCTTGCCGACACTTGTTATTTTTTAAAATAGTAGTCATCTTAATTGGTGTGAAGTAGGGTATGTGTTTTAAATTCTTGGAAGATTCTAGAGTATGTATTTTGAATGACATATACTGTAGAAAACTTCATCTTGCTTTGAACATTTGCTATGACCATGTCCTGCTAAGAAAAAATGTAACAGGTATAAGACTCCATAATTTGTACCAGATGGCCCCTCGGGCATGTAATCTCATGCTTTATATTTGAGACCCTGCTCTTCTGGCCACAACTGATTGGACCAAGAAATGACAACTGAGCCACAAGTTGACCAGGTGTCTTAGTGCAGATGAGGCGTCCACAGGGGGCATTACGCTGTACCCCTCTAGCTTCTGTCCTGCAGTCTGTCTCTGTGGCTATCTCTCTTTAGAGGATTCAACTCAGGTTTGGGTACCCTGAACAAACATACCACTGTTCTTTGCACCCTGACAATGTCTAACATGCAGGTTTTAAACAAGGAAATACACTTACTAATTAAAGCAAAAAAAAGTCTACTGAGTTTTATAAGATCATTCTGAAATTTTTAAGTAATTTTTAAATGCAACTTTAATGAGGCACTTTGGCTTTGCACAACCATGTTTCTGCTGTTGTTTTGATGCACATCTCAAGGGCTTTATTTTATGTAACCAGGAAAAGCACAAGGAGGTTATAAGCACAAGGTAACTGACAAGAAAATGAATACTGGATACTAAGCTCTAAATTAGAATTAGCAAAAAGCAACCAGAAAATTTCAAAATAAATACTTCCACAAACACCAGCCACTTTCTCTGATTAAAAAATAATCAAAAGGACTTTCTTGTATTCAATTTTGAGTTCCAACCTTCAAAGTATTGTTTCCGTTAAGTCCAGTTTTAAAGTGAGGAGCCATCCTGACACATTCAATAGCAAAGGGGGAGCTATAATTGCTGTAATCATTTTCTAAATAGTATGCATAAAAGTTAACTTTTCTTGAAATGGCCCTTTCCCTCTGTTCACACATTTCCCCCTGCTGGCACACTTGTGTAACTGGTGGCTGTGGCACCATCCTCCTGGTTAACTCACTCCAGTGAACCAGAGGACCAAACACGCCACTTCAGTGCATCTTTCTCTTCTGCTAATTGAAAGACAACAGCTAGTTCTGCACCAATAATTTTAAGCTGTGGCAAAATGAGGGGAGGGCAAGAGGTCAAGCCACACTGGTATTGAAATGCACACGGAAAACACTGAGGTATTAAAATATATAGGAACGAGCTGATGGTGGAGGCCAGAAATTTCAAACTCCTGCTAGATTTCTAAATCTCAGCAGAGGCCACCTATGTCCCCACTGGTGCAATGTGTGAGCCAGGCCGACAACATCCATACCATCTTTTGATCCCAGTGGGGAATTACCCCAGACCACAGACTGAAAGTAACAGGTGGTGACCCTTACCATGCTCAGTTTGTTCAAATAATTTGAAATGAAGCAGGCAGGGTGAGTAGGAGTAAATATTGATATACATGCCAATGAACATAAGTATGATGTCATCCTGCTTCTAACAAAGCCTTCCTAACTAAGGAATTGGCAGGAACACCAGCAACCATTTGTTGAGTGATTATTGCAGCAGCCACTTTCTATGCACTAACTTAATGTGTTTGGCAATCCCATAAGGTAGGAATTGTGTTCTGTATTTTATACTTGAGGGTCAGGTATTTTACCAAAAGCACAAACTAGTAAGTGACAGAAAAAGTATTTAAAAACCCGTCTTACCAGACAACAAAACCCATACTTTCCCCATTATACTATACTTCGTTTCATAGTAGCTACTAAATACATAGTAAAAATAAAGAACATAAAAAAAACATCTGTTGGGTAAAACATTCCAAACGCTCCAGTCACAAAACGTTAAGTGTTCTGTGAAAGGCGCAATGTGTACTTCTACAGCACTTTCATTCCAGGCTTGATGGCTGCAAATGAGAAATTACAAGGCCAATGAATTCTGTTTACTATTTCTTAGCACAATTCATTCTGTCTCCAGCACAGAACAATTTCTTTACCTCTTGTCTTACTTTCTCTCCAGTAAACTGTTTATTCCCTTGTTTAGAGCCCAGGCACTTCTTTCTTAACAGCTATAGCCTCCTCCCCTGCAGTCTCCTAACACCGTAGCCAAAGTTATTTTCCGTGCTTAGCACTTTCATGTTGTACTTCAGTAAGAAATCCCAAAGGTTTTCCATGGGTCTACTGAGTACAGTAATGGTGGTTGCTCCCTTCAGGAACTCGCTCGACCATATCTGTCTGTTCTCCCTGCTGCTATCACCCAGCCGTTTTGGATTACGGATTACAGATTATCAATTACAGAAGATGGACTGCACCTTCCATCCTAGACAAGCTGGCTCTCTTACATTCCCCTTCATCCCAAAGTCAGGCCCACTGTTCCAGGACACATTTGCAGCATGAGTTGTGAAAGAAAAATGCAAATTTGGCAAAGGCTTCCTTGTATTTTATGAAGTCCTTTGAAGAGGTCTACTCCGCTGTTCACACAAAGGAATCCCTCTTCACATATTGTTGAATTTGATAATCAGATTGAGGCCGAGAGGCCATTCCAAGTGGATTTGCTAAATCAATTTTTATTCTGAGGCTGACAAGTGACAGTGTCTTCTGGCAAGAAGAGCATTCCAGTTAAAATAGAAGTTGGCCTCTCGTTTGCCCTACTGCCTCTTTTATCAGCAGTCTTCCTTGTTTTCACATCTAAACTTCAAAGAGAATGAGCTCCAGTTGAGGATTGGAAGATGGTACTCCTCTGAGCCAGGCAATGTTCTTTTCTACTCACAGCTGCTCCTGGGCCAAACTGCAGTGGGTTTGTTCATTTATTCTGCATGACTGCCAAGGTGACAGCCAGGGAAGCAACCTCAACTCCACCCAGCAGTTCACCATTGGAATAGCATCATGATGTGCATTAGGACACTTGCAATATCACACACGCTCTTTTTCTCTGGGATTGCAATCTGTAAGGCCACAATAGCCAGAACTATCAGTGTCCATAATTTTTATTTTGCAAAAAGGACTTGCCTTAAAAAAAAAAAAGGCAACACAAAGTAAAGCCAAGAGAAGGGAAGAGCCCTGCCAATACCACGTGAGCTCTTGGATTCAGCCATGCCTGAAGACAGAATTACCCCCTGGACTTTCTAGTGATATGAGCTAATAAAACCCTATGCTTTCTTAGCTTAAGCAAGGTGAGTGGGATTATTTCTGTCATTTGCAAATGCATGATCTCTAAATAACAAACAGTGTATTTCCCAATAAAAAACAGATGGCCCTCTCAAATTAGAAAGTCCTGGGGGATATTTTTAAATTAAGGTTTTATTTCAGAGGTATAGGTAGGGTAGATCAGAACCACAAGGGTTGTGCATTAACTCAGAGTAGGTTAGAACAGTGCTGCTCATCACCCATAGGCCTAAAAGGATAAGGGTAAGGACCCGTTATCAAAACATAAAAGAAAAGACTCAGGCAAACAAAATTACCTTGAAATAAATGGTGATATTGAGCCAACGGACACAGATAATTTAAAGTGAACTCACAAGAAAAGAGCCATGGGGATAAACATGTCAATCTCACTGTAGTTCTGACCTTCTGCCTGGGATCCCTGCTGGCCACAGTCAGCTGAAAGTCCGAGAAGCCTGTGATGTAACCCATACAAATCCATCTGCCAGGGCTGGGATCAAAATTTACAAGAGTGAGAGTCGATCTGTAGTTTCAAATGAGAGATATTCAGTACAGCCTACATACTTTTTCCCTTACCACTCATTCTTGTCCTTCATCCAGTTGAAAAATACATGGTTTCATCTGATAAAGTCCCATCAACTGTTATCATGGAGTGATAATAACTCCATCATATTGTCACCTGTCTTCAGGGTCACCACTGAGTGTGATTGTTGTGTAATATCCGTCCTTCAGCTGGTGCCAGCAAAGCATGGAGATCATCTATCCATAAATCAGACCTATGCTTTTGCCTTCATAATTAACAAGTCATTTTGTACTCTCCCTAAAGTCATCGGTGTGCATGAGGGAAAAATGGCAAAGCAGTAGAAGCAGGTACAATATGAGTCTGAGCCACCTGTTCCCACAGTGATGAAGATGCTCAGGGATGGACACTACACTTTGATTTTATAACATAGTATTATTGTTTCTGTTCAACTTTAACTTCTGCTGATTAAATGATACTTCACATGTAATGGGAATTTCAGGTTGCACAGCGATTTTACATTCTATGTTAAGTGTTCAGTGTCTACCAGAGCCTAGAAAAGAGTTGTCAGTAAATAAGGACATGACCTTATTCCAAATCCCTGGGTATCCATGCTCTTGCTTTTTCTATTGAATTTGCTAGACATTCAAAGGAATCTCTACCATAATCTCCCTTATAAATATTTTTTTTTTCATTTGTACTGCCCCATACTATAAGGCCCAGATAGCAGAGCAGTCTACATTGCAGCCTAGAGCTGCTACAGAGCCCATTCTTATCATAGCTCGTGCTCAAAACTTATAACATTATGAAGTACTAATAAATGGATAAAAGGATCATACACCACAATATGCATTGTTTGCAAAATCTTAACTGGTCTTAGGTGTATATATTTTCTGTGTAGAGAGTATTGTGCAAAGTATAGTAACTTGTCCCTCACGTCAGGAAGGAAGTCACATTATCCCTACCACACCACTGGTATTTCAGACCCTGAAATTTTATAGTTTGTAGTTTCTACCCTCTAGAATACACATGTCTTATTAAGACATCTGGAGTGCTTGCTACTTCCTACACACCAGACCTAGTTAGCAATATCATAATTATGCAGTAAATGAGTGAAATATTTGTGAAACTGAATAATCAAGGTCCATCTAGATTATGTTATAACATTGAGTTGGAAAGTTGACATAGCCTTTGGGCAAAATAATAAAAATAGACTGCAGTACCTGCTATACGAATGCAAACTGTGTCCGATTTTCCTCACTGATTGAAATGCACAGCTGCAGATATAATCACTACATCATTAAATTTTCTATAGGTAACTATGATTCTCCATGATATATCTGGTTTTATACCAAGCAAATAGGCATGTTAAATAATGTGGTAAATATGTTCTCCCATTCAGTGTGTTGTCTCTTCATTTTGTTGATGATTTTTTTTGCTGTGTAAAAACATTTAGTTTGATTTACAATTTAGTCCTATTTGTTTATTTCTTCTTTGTTTCCCCTGACCAAAGCCATATATCAGAAAAATAGAACATACTCACCAATACATCTGATAAGGGCTTAATATCCAAAATTAAATTTAAAACTTTTAAAACTGAACACCAAAAAACAAACAAACAAACAATCCAATTAAGAAATAAGCAAAGGACCTGAATAGACATTTCTTCAAAGAGAACGTACAGATGGCCAATAGACATAGGAAAAGATACTCAACGTCACTCATCATCAGAAGGAAGCAAATTAAAACCACAATGAGATATCAGCTCACACCTTTCAGAATGACTATCATCAATAAATCAATAAACAACAAGTATTGGTGAGAATGTGAGAAAGGGGAACCCTCATGCACTTTAGTGGGAATGCAGATTGACACAGCCACTGTCAAAAGCAGTGTGGAGATACCTCAAAAAATTAAAAATGGAACTCCCTTATGACCTGGCAATTCCACTTCTGGGAATGTATCTGAAGAAACCCAAAACATTAATTCAAAAGAACGTAAGCACCCCTGTGTTCATAGCAGTGTTATTTACAGTGGCTAAGGTTTGGAAGCAGCCCAAGTGCCCATCAGTAGATGAATGGATAAAAAAAGCTGCAGTACATTTACAAAATGGACATTTTTACTCAGCTGTAAAAAAGAAGGAAATCTTACCTTTTGGGACAGCATGGATGGACCTGGAGAACATTATGCTAAGTGAAATAAGCCAGTCAGGGAAAGATAAGAACTGTATGATTTCACTTACATGTGTAATCTAATGAACAAAATAAATTAACAAACAAAGTGGAGACAGACTCCTGGATACAGAGAGAACACGCTGACAGCTATCAAAGGGGAGGGGATTGGGAGCTGGGTGAGAAGGGTAAAGGCATTAAGCAAACATTAAAAAAAAAGAAAGATTCATGGACACAAATAATAGTATAGTGATTGCTAGAGGGAAGGGGCTTGGGAGGAGGTAAAAGAAGGTAAAGTGGGTATAAGTGGGGATGGAAGGAAATGGATGGTAAACACAAAATACAATATACAGATGATGTATTGTAGAATCGTATACCTGAAATCTGTGTAATTTTATTAATGACACCACCTCAATAAGTTCAATAATAATTAAATAATATGTGGAAGCATAACCATTTTATTTCTCAAAATTTTGAAAGTGACACTAATCTCTACAATATTCCCAGTAATTAGACATTGTTTTTGGTTTGTTATATTATTGGGGAGAGGAGGAGGAAGGATTGGAAGCAGTTTCAGGGGTTTCTACTTGATCTTTTCTACCATAAAATGCCTCGCTTCACAGGTTAGAGTGCCGACATGTGAATTATATCTCTTCCCAAAAGTATTAATTCCCCTATACTTTTTGGATAAGGAGTTAATGGCAGTATTTACCCCCAGTCCTCCTAAAATTACTATTAGATTTGAGCCATGATTATTTCTACTACCTGGCTTCTACGAGTCCCTGCTCATTAGGATACAGAGTTATTTTTGGTCCTGAGAGATTAGCTTCAGTTCATGCAAAAAGCTGGGCATTTACCTTTTTCTCAGTGCACAGCCACAGTAATCAATGGCTTCAGATCTCTCAGGAAGTCTTGGGGAAAGATTAGCAGGGTTGGTAGGTCCATATTATAAGGTCTTTCCTCAAAGGGACTTGCAATAGTCATTTGTTACAAAGCTTCAGGGTTTTGAGCCAATTTAGATTCAGAAATTGGATAGAAGGCATGGAGTCCATTTCAAAAATTTGAGTTAGGTTTTTGCACAGTGAACCAAGAATTTTTCCACTTATTTATATCAAATAGTCCACTAGTAGTCTGCCATTTATTTCAATACTAAGGCTCCCTCATCAACTAAGCAATTTCACAGATCCCTTGAATCTACATTCTATGATTAAATCATGCTAGTCTCATGGCTTATTACAGTAGGAACACCCACTTCTTCTCTGATAGTTAATTGTTACTTCATTTCCTCTACAAATCTGAAATTCCTACAATTCACTCTGAGATCAGTGAATCCAATTACATTGCATTATCGCCTCCATCCTCTTTGACCTAAACAGAGCAAGCATAGAACATTTCAAGCCTACTACTGTCCTTCACACCAAGGTATTTCTTAATGCTTAGGTGAATGGTGGGTCTTTTAGGTCCTCCCACTAATGAGTAATAGCTAAGCACTCATTATAAGTTTTCTTTATAATACATTCATTCCAATATTTCTATTTTCCATAAGTCTTCAGAATTTTTGCTCTGCAATATGCCAGGCAAGTTCCACATATGAATCTAGGATTCAATTAATAAACCTGGTACACTATAAGTACCATTCCAAAGTCCTGGAGGTAACACCGTGAATCTAGACTGCCAAGTGAGTGGACCTATGTAACTGACCTGACTTGATTCAGCTGTCGTTCTCTTATTTGCTTTAAAACCTATAGAATTCATTCTCCCACACCCTCTATTGTCATCTGCTAATACAGATTGGTCAATTCTTCTGTCCTTTTCTATATGTTCTTTCCCCATGAAAGCAGGCCTTGAACTTCTCAAATTGTTATGTTAGAAAATAACTCTCATTTTAGGTCTAGAAGGAATGAGTGACAAATAGATTGAGTCAGAAAACAGTCAACACCAGGTTATGTAGCAACAGCCTTAGGCCCAATCATTGAAAAGCTTTCATGCATAAGAAGACTATTTAGAGGGTCGGCACAGCAGCGACTACCTTCCCAGGCAAGAGAATTTCAGGAGAATTTGGAGGGTAAACGCTCTCAGCCCAATGACTGCTCAACCAGTTTCCTTACATGGAAACATGACAG